>JAQFXU010002376.1:0-21226 GCA_034693705.1 Spatulosminthurus flaviceps
TCTTTTAGAATTGTCATGCCTCATTGCGCTGCGACGTTCGGTTCTGAAGATATAAATTGGTAAATATTTAAGGGTCCTCCCCATAACAGAAGAATTGTTTGGGCCTCGAGGCGGCAAATCCGATAAGCTCCTTTCCAATTAATTGCAATAATAAATTATTTGTAAAAAATTCATTATGGTATATTTTTGGAAATATATTTAAGGGATGGATGGATTCCAAATTTCCCAAAGTTTCCACCCCATTAGGACCATCAAAATAGGGCAAACAAAAGAAAATTTGATTGTTTTCTTCTTAAATATTTTAAAATTTAAAGAAAACCCGTTGTAAGCGTGAAAATTTTTTACACGTTACCTAATTATTTTTCAATTTGTTCAAGTCATTTGAAAGACATTTTATAAAATTTCCATGCTAATGTTAACAAGGAAGTTTGGATGAGCTCATATAAAATCCCGCGCAACCAAAAAATTAATTTCTTTCTACAAACTTACAGTCAAGTTATACTGACGGGTGAAAATTTAGAGCGGCTAAAATTTTTGATGGGAAAATTGGTACAAGAATGTGGCGGCATGTACGTGGTGGATTAGTAAAAGTAAAGTATGGTTTAAAATGGAAAATCTTAAACTTTAATTTATGCAAAGTACGCTTCAGAATTATTATTATTATTATCGCCTACCATTGAACCTTTCCTTAGGGACCTGGAAATAATATTTTTTAAAGCGTTATATATGACCCTTCCTTGAAGCAGACCGCGTCAAATTTTTAGTCCATAGAAAAAAATTTCCAAAATTTTCTGATACTTTCCCAATAGTATTTTTTCATTTGCAAGAGCTAGGATGAAGTTCAAGTAAGACATACGCGTGTTTCAAGTAGTGTTCAAGTTCGGGTCAAGTTCAAGTAATTCCAAAATTATTATTGTACTTGAGCTCGCCGGGCCATGCTCAAGTTTTATCTATACCCGACCATGATTTTATAACTCAAGTGGAATTGGGAAATATTGTTTGAAGAAAATTTCATGGTCAAGTTCAAGTGAATAAAAGTGTGAAAAGTGGGATCAAATTCAAATTGCTTTGTTGTAAAAATGACACGTCCTTGAGACTAAAAAGTCAATTTTGTCCAAGTTCAAGTCACCATAGTTCAAGTTAGATCTTTTCTCTTGAACCCGAAACTTGACATCCAAGTTCAGATCATCCAGTAGTGTAAAAAAGTGTACTTGAAAACCCAAACTTGAACTTGAAATAAAAATTGACTTGAACTTAAATGTCAAGTTCAGGTTGAAGGAAAAATTTTTTACTTGTTTTCATGGTCAAACCCTTGAAATGTCAATATATTGTCATAATTATTACCGGACCGCACATTTCCGTCCTCTCCGAAATCTCCGAAAAATTAGACATGAAGTTATTTTCCCATTGGGGGCTCAAAATATAAATGGGAAAAAATTATCCCTCATAAAAGAGTACAATAATAATAATAATTATAATTATTATTATCACACACAGGTAAAATTAACGTCTGCACTTTAAGCTGAATGGTCAACTGTGTAACTTTGACGCCGCTCAAAAAAAAACAAAATTTTGTCCAGCACAGCTGGGGAATAGCTTTGTATCACAGCAAATTGTGTGCGTGGTTAAAAGGCAAATATGTGGAGGTAATATGGTCTGCTCTGAAAAAATAGTAAATACAATTTTTTCCCTTTCTAATAATTATTACCAAGAATCCAGTCACTCAAAAGGTCTAAAACATTTTGTAGGTTTTGTAATTTGTAATAAGAACCAACTTGTTTGTTATTTGAATTCACACACGAAATAATTATTATTATTGTCTCAATAGGCAAAATAATAATAATGTTGATTGATGAGAAATAATTTTACAAACTTGTATTCCTTTGTGAAAAGGATATAAGAGGGGAATTTAAAGGAAGAAAAGTGAGAATGTGTCTCAGATTTGAGCCACTTGTTCAGTTCGCTTCAGCGAATTATCCCTCCATGTTTGGACACGATTTTTGAGTGAAGTTCAGAAATTTCCAAATTATTACAGAATAATTTTATTCTCGCTCTCTAACAGAATAATTATTATTAATATTATCAAGTTGAAGGACACATTCAAAAAATTCGGAAACAAGTGAAACCATGTAGAAGAAATGTTGTGATTTCGTAAGAAAAAAAAATAAATGTGGGGGGAAAATTTTTCTCAAATATAGGAGACTCCATAAATTTCCCATAAAACAAATCGTTGGCAAAGTTTGAATTGAACTGAGGAAATGGCGGGGATTTTTATCACCTTTACCCTCTATTCTACTCCCATTATGTATTATTTATATTTTCCTTATGTAATAATTATTATTATTATTATATTTTTTATACATAAATAATATACTTGTTGAATAAAACGCACTTTTACACAGGGCCATACATTTGCATCCACTTTTTCTTTCCTTTTTTTTTTATATAAAGTCAATGGGAATATGAAATTATTTTGAATACCAACAATTATTGGTGTTTTTTTCAAAAAAACTTCCAAGCGATGATAAAAGTTTTTTCACGCGATTTATTTTTTATTAAATTAAATATGTGAAAAAATTATTCTGCTGGTCACACTTTAATATTTCAATATTTTACTTTCAAATATAAACTCGCAATTGGCTTAAAAAACCCGAGCTTATACGACTGGCTTTCCGGGTTGAGAAATTTTTCAACCAGCAGAGGCGAGTCGGGTCGGGCCGCTATAAATTTTGAAATGTCATTGTCGGGTTCGGGTCTGAAATTCGGACCGGGCCCCACAAAGCTCTATAGCTCTCCCGCGGAAGGAGCAATTGACGAAAACATGAAAAAATTCAGAGCGGTGAGAAAGCCTTCAAGTGTCATTTTTGTTTTCCTTTGAGGTCCCGCCGAAGCAAGGAGGAATTTACAAGGACATGAAAAAACTCAGAGGAGAGAGAAAACCTCGAAATTTTCTCGCAACCTTTAAATCTTATTGAGGGGCGTGACTTATTTTCTAAAACAAGGTTTTGCAATGACAAGTATTATTTTGGACAGTGACTATATGTATCATAATTTAGATTCAAAATAGTTTTTTAACCCCATAATAATAATTCTATACCGTTGCAATAATCCGGGTTTTTTTTGTTTATTTTCCAAGAATTTATATTTTCTTGGAAATATTTTCCCTTCATCGTAAGTATAATGGAACTTACTTAGCCCTTGACACGTATTTTGTGCTGATGTACATATGGAAAAGGATTGGGAAATCCCTCTTTAAAATCCTGTCAACAGTGCAACAAAAAAGGTATTACCAAGAAAATTACTCAAGTAAAACAAGGATTTTTCTCATAATAAATCCTTTAAGAAGAAATACATCTCTCTACGTTTCAACACTTGGAGCAAAGATTTTTTAATAAATACCACAAAAATTTTTGAATACGTTAATCATATAATTTAAGCTTAAATTCAGTTCACAAAAAACCGGAACAATTTATAACTCAGAAGCAAGCATTTGGTCATGTCTCCCCTCACCCATGGACTTCACATGAATGCATTACTTCATTGCTTCTTCCCTTAAAGAGCCTTTTGCTACATCATCCACCTCCAAGTCCACATGTATTTTCACATTTTTTCACCCAAATTTTCCAAATGGGATTCCAAAAAAGATCCTTTTTAGAAAACCAAGAATTACCAAAATTTTGGTATGCAATAATTATTAGCAAAATATTGTTGAAATATTTTGTTTCAAAAAATGAAATATGATATATACTGTTTCAAAAAAACGAGCAAAAATTTCCAAGAGATTCAGAAATAAATAGCAAAAGGGATTCTGTCCAGAATCTACGTCCTTTTTTTAGTTACAAAATACCCCTGAAAATCTGACCTCAACAATGCAAAATTTTTCAAGGCAATAACTTTGAAAGTAGCTCAAACGTTGCAAATGGGACATTAATTTTTGGACAATCATTATTTTTGTCATTTTTTCTCACATTATTTGAGAAAATTTCTTTCTCACGGGTGAAATCTGAAAATATTTGATTTAATTTACCATAATGGTTGTCAAACCATGGGTGGTAGGAATTTCATATTTCTCGTAAACAAAAATTATAATAAAATTATTTCGGTGTCAAATATAGCTTCCATGCTTTAAAATACACCATTTATGGTATAACCTATTGGTAAATGATGGGAAGGCTGGAAATGGTCCATTTTCCCCTATTTTCCTGATCCAACCTTACGAATTAAACCAAAGTTTTATGCTCTTTATGGCCAATTTTTCATTCAAGGAAATATTTGTCAAACGAAGTTGCTTTTTTCTAATGATTTTAGATAGTAATGATTATCTAAAATTTGATTGAAGCTTGACGGGAAGCACGAAATACATTTATTAATATACTAATTGGCGTGCAAATTGGACACATTTAACTGGAAATCCTATGAAAATTGTTCGTTTTAGGAAAACATGTACGAGACATTTTAAAGATTTTTTTTGGTGTTCACTGTTTATTTGACGAATAAAATCCGGCAGTTCATATATTTTTGAGGGTACATCCTGGACTCGGCCCCTTTTTTCTATTTGGGGCTCTCCCATTTTGTACACCATTAAATTCCCGGGTGGCTGGAATGAGTAGGTTTTTATAAATACATGCATGATATACACTTTTGGTCAATTTTCCTCTGAATAAATTTTTCATTTTGCAAATGGCCACCCCTACATCTCAGCAGGGGAATGTCCGAATGGGTTGAAATTTTTTAAACTGAACTTAAACGGGTATTCCATATTTCGGGGAAAAGTCAATTTGGTTTTGGGTTTTTCGGGGAAATGGGCATTTTCATTTTATTACACTACTTCGTCACTTTTATGGACTTATTGAACTCGACCATTTAATTTGTATAGGATTTTATATTATATTTGAGTTAGCCTTCTGTTAGCGTTCGGGTCAAGTACAGATTTCAAACTTGACCATGAACTTGACTTGACCATATAAAACCTGGAGTAAATATTTCCTTCAACTTGGACTTGACATTTCCTCTCAAGTACGCTTCATCCCTTTCAAGTTTAATTTCCTCCTTTCAAGTATTTCTCACTATGGATCTGAACTTGAATGTCAAGTTTCGGGTTCAAGTGTATATAAAGATAAAACTGACTTGAACTTGTACAAAATTTATTTTTAAGTCGGAAAGGCGTCATTGTTACAAATAAAGCGCTTTTAATTTGAATACACCGGTCACTACTAGAGACTTGAACTTTGACTAGAACCCTTGAAATGTCAATATTGTCATAATTACCGGACTGCAAAATTCCAGTGCTCTCCGAATTCATGAACGAAAATTCATACGGAAGAGAAACCCTTCAAGTGTACTCTTTGTTCCTTTAGGACCCCCCCCCTCCCAAGCAGTAATCTACGTCAACCTGTAAAAACTCACAGGGGAGAGAAACCCTTCAAGTGTACTCTTTGTTCCTTGAGGTCCCGCGCGCGGAAGGAGTAGTAATTTTTATACAAGCACATGAAAGAAAACTCAGAGTGGAGAGAAACCCTCAAAGTGCAAATAAATGATTCTGTTATTCACATAAGTAAATTTAATTAGTTCTTTATAATTACTCATCCCTTCACTATACACAAGAAATAGTGGGAAAAATTTGTATCTCATGAATTTGTCATAATATAGGAAAATAGTAAATATGTAAATAATAAATAATCTTCCCTCATCTATTGAAATGTGTCCTTTGTGGCTCAAACCTAACTTCATCCTAGCAACTATGGCTAAGTAAGAAGAGTAACTCATGCCAAATTTTGTTTCCAACAAACGATGCGGGATACAGAAATATTTTACCAACTTGGTGACTATCACTCCTACTAAAAATACTGGAATTATTTCAACAACTTACAATTAGAAACGGTTATTAATAACTAAATAAATGTGACGGGAAGGTGTGTTCTCAAATAGGCGAATCAAAAAATTTGCCATAAAACAAAACGACAAAGTTTGAAGTGAGCTGAGAAAATGGCAAGGATTTTGACTCTTTTTTCTCTCTATATTCCACCCTTATCGTATACATTTCTCTTATATTTTTTCCTTGTGTAATAATATATTTTTCATACATGAATAATAATATACTTGTTGAATAAATCTAGTTCTAATTACAACATAAATCGGGATAGGAATGTTAAAAAAGCTTTTAAAATCCAAACAAATTATTTTTCTTGAATAGAAAAATTATTCCTCAAACATTGAGTCGTCCTCATTTTTTTGGGGAGCAAAACTCATTTTCCAAGAAATTGCTTTTCCCTTGGGAAATTTCAGTTTAGGTTGAAACTTTTAAAATATGCTCCATATTTACACACTTACTACATATTACGCCCGCTTATACTTTTTCTCCGTTGAAATTTCAAGGAAATTCCTTCCCTCCTAATTTTTCTTGTTATGCCCACCAAAACATTTTTTAAGCAAGAAATAATTTCTGAAAATTTTTTATTCATTGCAATAATAATAATTATTAGGTACTTTTCAATGAAAAAATGGGGGGATATTTTTTGGAAAATTTTCCTTTCTTCTATAAAGCTGGAAAATTTTTGTATTGGAAGAATTTTATAGAATTATTGTTCCAATTATTACGGGATTCTTCAACTCATATTTTCCCTTGAATTGTACGAGTATGAAAAAACTTTTGAATTTTTCCCATTATTACAATTGTCAAATATAATTTTGAGGATAAAAAAAATATAATGGGCCAAGGGAAATCTCAATGTACACTACCCCTTGAGCAAGACTTGGTTAGTACGACGTCAGATTTTGGTCGCTGACGTAAATTCACGTCGAACGGACCATAATTCCTAGCTTAGTTGTAAGACCATGGTGAGGCTAACGTCTGATCATAGTTATTTTTTAACTGTAAAATACGTAGCGTAATTGTAACGTCTTACTCACGTTTGGTTTATACCTGCCATAAGTAGTACTGTTGCAACGTTGGTAGAACGTCGCAGATGCGCTAATAATTTACCATTGCTTTGGCAGTCATGCGTCAAAGCAGTGCACACAGCAAGCACGTTAAACGCGCCAAGCATCTCCTCCAAACCATGAGCATGCACGGAAGGCCATGAGTCAAGTACAAGTTCTAACGGCTCTCTCCTCGACAAGCCGTGATACATTTAAACTGTTAAGTACACTTAAAATTAGAAGCTATTAGTTTATAACTGGAGAATTTACTTTTAATTGTTAATGTCAATCAAATATTAACTAAAAGTAAATTCTCCAGTTATGAAGTTAATTTAGTTTAGTTTTAATTTGCCTAACACATCAAAATGTATCACGGCTTGTTGCGGAAAGGCTTGAAGTGTTCCAGCAATACTAGTTACTTTTTAAATATTTTGTGAATTTAAATTATAAATGTGCTGCATGTAAGTATTATTGTGTGCTATAAGTGCTATTCATAATTTTTGTAGTATAGTGATACTGTTTTGAAACTTAAGTTTTTGATTTGTGTACATAATTTTTGTGAAGTAGTGCAAAGGAAATGTAAAAAATATTATATTGCTGGTGTGGAAAATTATTTACTGAAATAATTTACTTGAAATTATAAATCATTGTTGTTATTGTTGTGGTACATGGAGTATATAATTAATATTTTAATGTATCTGTGATGTAAAGGTAGTAGAAGGTAGTATTAATTGTACCGGTTTTGAAGAGTGTATGTGCAAATCTATTATAAAATATAGTTTATTGAATAAATGCTTTAAATATCCTTCCGTGCAATTAATAGTACTATTATTAAACTGTCCATTAAATATTTAATCTACTTGTCATTAACATTTCACTGAAGTACATATGTGTACAATCAAATATATAGAATACAAATAATTAAGAGCAAAGGCAACGCTGTAGCTGAACGTAATGCTGTAGCTAAATCTTTACGTACTCACGACGTTGAAAGATGACGTTCCAATGAGGTGAATACCGCGGACATTTTATACTCAGAGGAACGTAAAAATTTACGTCCACCTTACCAAGCGACGTCGCGCTCTCACCATTCAGCGACGTTACTCTTACCAACTTTTCTCAAGGGGTATACTTTCTTATTTTACTAATCTTTGCAACTTTCAGTAAAAAAAATAACCAATCAAATCAAGACGTTTTTTTGCAATTTACAACATGATATATGCGTAAGGATAATATGTAATTCCTTCTGTTTTGGTCAAAACTAATTCATACTTTATTCTCTGAAACTCGAGTATAAATTCGTTGTTGCATTTCTGCGCTCCTCGATATTTACTAAGGTCTACTATTTTTTTAAATGCGAGAAAATTTATCTTTGTATAAATAAATGTTCTTTCATTAGAACTTTCCAAGTCTCTGCTTGTTTTTATGGCTTTCTCTTCAAAAGCTTCATTGACGGCAATGTGCACTTAAAAATGTCACTAAGCGACAGAATCATTATGTTTTTCTCAAACGTTTTTAAAATAACGATGTTCTCTTTTATCATGACGTTGACTATTTGTCACGTAAGTATATGAGCGCTATATTAAAAAGTAAGGGCTCGTACATTACTTTTCTCTTACTTTTCTCTAGTACGATCTACAGGTAATTTTAATTGGAATTTCTCTTGACTCCAAAACTCTTCTCTCTCTTTCCCTCCCAAGTCCGCAGCCATAGGCTCCATCATTGGAAATATACATGTATGCATATTGAAATATTTACATATATTCAACCTTGCTTTAATCAAATTATTCTATACTGTCAACTTTTTCCATTACATAAAGTTGGACAAAGCTGATCTTTCCAATTGAGCTCCTCCATTATATTTATCCATTGGTTTTGAATTATTATTGTTTTATCAATGCATATTGGGAGGAAAACCATTGTAAGAATCAAAATCCATATCTTAATGAATATGTGCCATTGAAAAATGAATTATCCCATGTTGTCACTACCTCTTGTAATACACAGGTCGGGTTAAGCCATATAAACCATTCGTCGTTTTTTCGTACTTTTATCATCATCATGAAATGAAATCACTGCTGGCAGAGTTAATCTGCTCAGTTAATTTCCCCCTCAACTTATCCGCGTATTAAAATGAGCTGTATTTAAATTCAACATTAACCAAAAAGAGTAAGTACAATACAGTAAGTACACAAGTACAGTATATAATATAACTGCACTCAAGCCCGAAAATACATTTTGGAGCTAGAGCTGTTAGTAATAAGTGTAGCATGTGAAGAATGTATCCACCGAATGAAGTAAGTGCTCATTTACATCATTTATATAACGCAGGTCCATTGTAATAGAGAGTCGCCCCTGGAAGCTGGAGTATATGACTAGATGAATGGGTAGACTTCTGGAGAGCAAGAGCGGGTTTTGTCAACATTAAAGGACGTCCAGGAGAGTAATAATATTAGAAGAAGCTATTTTGCCTATCCAAAAATATTTCCTTTAAAATTTAATCAACATTTGGGTTGGTAAATACATGTTAATTTTTCACAATCTCATTTGGATCTAAATGAGAAAAATTGACGTAACTCACATTCAAGGTTTGTCTTCTTGGAGTCTTTAATTGCACTTGATTAAAAATAATCTATTTATTGGTCTACTCAGCCAAGTTGCTCAAACATGCATTACATATTTCATCAACAGGAAATTTCATTAAACAAAATCATCGTTCCTGCATTGAAAACCAATTAACTTCCTTTGATCGTGGAAGTATCTCATAAAACTTAATATGCATTTAATTGAATAAAGTGGTTGTATCATTTACTCGTTGCTACAAAGGTAGGCGTTTCACTTGTATTTAGTAAATAGTCCAAAATTATTCGGATATTTTTTGTACTTAGAGCTAATAAGAAGCAGTCCATGTGGACGATCCTTTTGCACTACCTCAGTTGGACGAAATACTCGGTCATAGCAGATATTCATATTACAAGGGCTATGGTTGATGGTATTGTTGTAGCAATTATACTATACCTTACCTTACTTGAATCTTAAGATCATGTCATTTAATAATTTGTGGGGTTCAACTAAAGAAAAATTCAAGCAACAATTTATGCAAAAATTGTGCTCTATGCGAAGTAAATTGGCATATTATCGAAAAGCATGACTTAAACTAAATGTTTCCTTCTCTCTGACGTACACATAAACGATATAATAATGTACCTCACAAACTTATAAATGACTTTTAAGGTCTGTAGACTTTCCCTCACATATATGCCTCCTTGTCAAACAAAACACTTACTTACAGTTAACATAATGAATCCTAAAGAAATTTCCATTCCCTATGTTATAAAACCTTGTATAAAGTCCTTTCCGTAGATTTGGGTTGGAAATTCAAATAATAAATTCAGCAATTTCTCACATGAAGCTATGTTATCCTTCCACATGTAAGTACCTTCCAGAAGATGATAATAGTAGATTAATCTAGGGTTTAGAATTATTATTACAGGTGCTAGTTGTTATAGTACTTCCGGTATTTAATTGCGGGAAACGGATGTAAACAAATATTGCATGATTAAAGTCATGTGTTTTTAATTGGCCATATATTGCGTGACTGGACTTTATTTAACATTATACTGGAAAATTATTTTAATGATACATTGAATGGCACGAAAAAAATCACATTTTAAATTAAAGTATATAACTTTAGACTCGAAAATTATTTCAAGAGATACATTCATTATTGGCACAAAAAATCACATTTAAATTAAAGTCTTTAAGTTTCAGTCTTTTGGATTGGTTTCAGTCTTTTCATAATAAAGGAATAATTGGTTATTTTAGCTTCCTCGGATTTATCTTCTCCACTTCTCCATTAAAGGCACAAGGATGCTTATTAAAGTTGGAAGGAGTCTGGTAGGTCTTCTCGCACTTTTTACATGTCACTGTAAATAAAAATAAAAGGGTTCCTTAGACAATAGATAAAATTCTTCTCACTAGATAAAATTTTACAATATGATTTGTTTTTACCCTGAAGAGCTCCCTCGTGAACGATCTTAATGTGCCGGTCCATTAGAGCTGGCGTATCAAATTGCTGATCACAGAATATCACTTTGCAGGGAATTTTCGGTTTTTCCGATAACGTGGGAAAGTTTGAGGAGTGGCCCAACTTTTTCCGCTTTCGCCCACTGGAACCTTCCGCTTCAAGAGGCTGGTCTTTTGCGCCGGTGTCCTTGTTGGGGGAGGGTCCAGGGGAATCGGCACCCGCGCTGTCACCATCGGATGTCGATGGGCGAAAGAGTTCTTGATTTGGCAAGCTCCACAATTGACGCTCCTTAAGTTCCTTTTGAACCATGTTGTATCGGTCTAAATCAAAAATAAAAATTGATTAAATATTTATGAACTTGTTTATTACTGTGAATTATTTTGTACCCGTGCTTTTTATTTTTAACTCACCAAAAATGGAGACACCCTTGATATATTCCTCCCAAGAATCACGCAAGTCTGCAGAGGGAAAGACCACTTTTCGTTCCGAGTGTGTTTCCTCACATTCGCAGTTCTCCACATCCATGGCAAAATATCGTTCATCTCTGAAATTCACGCTCTGCGCGATGTTATGTCCATTGTTAATTACCATATGAAAAACGTTAGACTTGATTATCACGAAGTCGTTCGGCTCTTGGAAGATCAGCGTGTAGAAGACTTCCAATTTTTCCAGCTTCTCGAGGGTGATCAACAGTTTTTCCTTGGTAATTTGGAAATCGCAGTTTGATCCAAGGCCCATCTCGGCGAGTTTCCTTTGGAACAGCGGCTTATGTTCGCCTTTTATGCAAACCCATATTTTGGTTGCACCGGCCAGATTATAAACAGCCGATGACAGAAGGTAGTCATCGACGTGGAAAGGAGCTATAAAAAGAACAAAAATTAAAACATTAATATTGGAAAAACAAACAAATAGCAATCATTATGTATTTATTTTTGGTTTATTTAAAACATACTTGAAGAGTTAGGAAAACCGAAATAGGTCCACAGGGTCGATATGCCATAACTTGTATCTCGCTGCTTATCTGTACGGAGGGGAGTTTCCAGCGTATCTAGACAAAATGGGTTGTACGCAAAGGCCGTCATATTTGAGTTGAACTCAAAATTATTGATGTACTCAATGGGCTCCTTAGACTCCCCAGCCTTCTTGATGAGCTTATCCACGGTTTCAGCTATACTATCCTCACCATCAAGAACGAGCTTTATACCCGTCGTTTTAGGAACTCCGTCGAATAACTCATTCACAACCCGTTTGTCCGATTGTAGGTCCCCAACCCGACGGTAAATTCCTTTTCGTCCTTTGACGGCTGTATACTTGCAGATGTCCGTAGTGGAAATAAGCTTGTTCTTTAATCCATTCCAGTTGAAATTGGACTCTGTCATTGAGAATTCCTCTGGCATGGTGAAGAGTAAAAAGTCTTCCGTATTCGCCGCCAGAGTGGAAGGGAGTCTTTTGCCGACAAAAATCTTGAAAATCCTCGCTACTCAGCTTTACAGGCATCAAGACGGATCCGTACTTACTACCAGGAATTTCTACCGACGTTGATTTAAAATAGACCTGACGTAACCGATCGTTTCGTTCCATGGCCTGTAATATAATTCCAGTATTAATTTTAAGTATTTTTCCAGCCAAAATAATAATAATAATAATGCAAATAATATCAACAATAATAATACAACAGCATGAATATTAATAATAGATATCACATTTCACCTTTCAGAATTAAAATCGCCTCCCGTATCTTTAATCAAACTCCGTTATCCAAAAATCCGTAATAATTAAAGCGAGCCCGAGTCTTAGCCGATGCAAATCCAATTAAAATCACCTCCCGTATTTTCAATCCAAATTCCGTTGTCCTAAACCCGTAATTAAACTTAGCCGCGTCGTAAACAAATCCAATTAAATTAAAATAAGTCCCGTAATAATTCCGATTCAGTATCCAAAAAAATCCTATCAAAGTTCGTGCCGCGTTGTCTTCACTCAAGAATCCGAAATTATTATTTAAATAAAATTTACATATACTTTTATATGTATAAAAAACTTAATTCTATACTTAAACACTATACTTAAATTAATCTCCACTTTCACTGACAAAAAAAACTCACAAAAAAGTCAAAATCGCAAACAAAATCACAAGTTTATCACAAGACGTCTTCACTCATTCACTGACTCACACATAATAAAACTAAAATTAGTTTGGCGCCCACGGATTTTGCATTTGGAATCTTATTTTACTATGTACATTTCAATCATGGGTGAGCAGAATTCTCGGACGATTCCGGAAGCAGATTCCAAATGGAATTTTTTAATAATGGGTTTTTTTATGTAAAGAGGAAATGCTTGGGTCGCCGGGAATTTTAAATGCGCTCAGCTGTGTTAAAGGCTTCTTCACCCTTTCATTTCAAAGGCTCGCCGGTATGAATCCTTAAGTCCTCGTCCTTAGCACTTGGAATCCGTAGTTGCAGCAATTTTTCTTATCTATTTGGGTAAAAGCATTTCAAATCGGCAGGATCAAATGAAACGAGCACTGGATTGGTTTGGTGTCCAGAAAATTGTTACCTTGCCATTTCAGACCCAAGCATTTTTGAAGATTTTGGCTTTGAACATACTCAGTATTTCAAACGGTTCTTCCTTCTTTACAAATTCCAAGGAACCGAGTGTTTGATTGATGTTGAGGGTCACACCCGTCGTAAGCCAATACAGTTTTTAGTCAAAAATAATGGAATACATTCATGTCTATTTCTCTTGTTTTAGCAAGCAAAACTAAAGTACGAAAAAATACGCCGATTGCAGTGTCATGTAAAAAAAAAATGCGGGAGGGATGGTTTTTTCTACCGAAGAGGATATTGATGAACACAAAGCATCGAGTTCGTGCCTTTATAAATCTGGAGAAGGGGAGGAGGGAAGCTTTAACACTGTATTACAAGATCCTTCGACATATTTCCTTTCCAAGATGTCAGCTCAAAAACAAGCAGAATTAATTGAAGTTTTGAATATGAAACGAAGGAGGGTTTATGTTCTTCTATGCAAAAAAGAAATTGGGAAAGTAAGTTGTATTTTTAAATGTATTTGGCACTTCTGGTCAACTTCAATGTGAAAAAAGTCAAATCAAGGATTTGTTGACATTTTTATTTATTACTTTGATTTTAATTTACAGACTCAACGAGCCAGAACCAATAACCACAAGGAAAATTTAGTAATAAAGCGTCGGTTGGCTCAAGCGTGCTCGAGGAACTTACGCCAAAAAGCTATCCAGTCCCAAAAGGCTATGAAGGAATCAGTGTGGAGGGCAAAGCGTCTAGCGCGAGAGATGGTTTCGTATTGGAAGCAGTCGGACAGGGTAGAGAGAGAGGTTCGGAAACGACGGGAAAAAGAAGCGGAGGAGCAGCGTAAACAGGACGTGGAGTTAATGGAGGCAAAACGGCAACAGAGGAAGTTAAATTTTTTAATTACTCAAACTGAATTGTATGCTCATTTCATGAGTAAGAAACTAGGAAGTTCTACTGTACATGATGAGTCGAAAATTCTCAGCCAGCTGAATGAGGAGAAGAACACTCGTTTGGCCAATATCGATGATTATGATAGGTGAGTACACTTTTATTTTTAAAAGGAAATGAATGTTTTCTTGGGTTCATGTAAAGAAAAGAGTAAACCACTGCATTTTTTTTACCTACAGTAATATAATGAAAGCCAAGGCGAAACAAAATGTGGCGAACGCTTTCAAGACGCAGCAGAGCCAAGTGAAGCTATTTGATTTGGATATAACTTTAAGCGAGGATTTCAAAAGTAACTAAATTTTGCTCACACCTTGGTTTTAAAGCTCCTAAGGGAAATATAAATGTGAGAAGTCGTGATAATGTCTAATTCCGTGTGGATATTTTTCAAAGATGATTTAAAACTGGAGTCTGGAGATTCGACAGGAGAGTTCAGCCAACCCAAGATGTTCGATGGTGTTTTAAAGCATTACCAGCTGAAAGGGTTGAATTGGTTGATCAACCTGTACGACCAAGGTATTAATGGCATTCTGGCCGATGAGATGGGGTTGGGAAAAACTGTGCAGTCCATGGCTTTCCTCTCTCATGTTGCCGAACGATACGGAGTTTGGGGACCGTTCCTTGTTATTGCTCCCGCATCTACCCTTCATAATTGGCAGCAAGAATTCAAACGGTTTGTTCCACAGTTCAAGGTTGTACCCTACTGGGGAAATCCTCAGGTAATTTAATGCCGATTAACCATCAAGTGAATTCCGAGTTGATGTTCCGGATGTTTGATTGCTGCAAGTTCATTGAGTAATTGCAAGTAACAATACCTGTTCTAATATGAAATTAGGAGCGAAAAATATTGCGACAGTTTTGGCAGCAGAGTAATTTACACACAGAAGAAGCCAGCTTCCATGTTGTAGTAACATCCTACCAAATTGTCATGACTGACTTGAAATACTTTAATCGGATCAAATGGCAGTATCTAATTCTCGACGAGGCTCAAGCTATAAAAAGCACTGCAAGGTAATTGATTTCTATTTTGTATTTGTGTGCTTAGAGAGTATTTACTACGTTTGTAGAAGGAATTAATTTTTATGCTTCTTAAATGTTTTGCAAACAGTGCCCGTTGGAAAATGCTTCTAGGGTTCAGCTGCCGAAATCGATTGCTGTTGACGGGAACTCCGATTCAGAATACAATGGCCGAGTTATGGGCTCTCCTACACTTCATTATGCCTTCACTGTTTGACTCTCACGATGAATTCAATGAATGGTTTTCTAAGGATATTGAGTCACACGCGGAAAATAAAAGTGGGATCGATGAAAGTATGTATTTTTTCCCAAGTCAAAGTGATTCTGCCGAACTGGCTGGAAGTATCAGTTTAACTTAACCATAACTCCTTGCTTGAAAATTTCAGAACATCTATCTCGGCTACATTTAATCCTGAAACCGTTCATGCTTCGAAGAATCAAGAAAGACGTTGAGAATGAACTTTCAGATAAAGTTGAGGTTCTCGTTCACTGCCCCTTGACTTCCAGGCAGAGAATTCTGTATACAGGTTGGCAAAGATAAAATATAAAACTCGCTACTAATAGCCATTTTCTCCAAAAATAATTTAGGTTTCGTCAAAACCTTTGGGCATTACAGTTTCCTTTTTTTATAATTTTAGTATTAAAAAAGAAAATCCGCATTGAGGATCTATTAAAATCTGCTGGACCAGCAAATTCTCAATTGGTGCAACATGCTACTACAAACTTGATGAACTTAGTCATGCAGTTCAGGAAGGTGTGTTCTTAGTCCTTGGATAAAATTATAGTAATGTACTAAAATTTCTATATATTAATTGATTAATTGCAACTAGGTCTGCAACCATCCTGACCTATTTGAGCGTCGGGAGATACAGAGTCCACACAGACATCCAAAAATGCTCAATGAATACCCCAAGTTAATTTTTCGGGAATGTATGCCGGATAGTCCACCTAGCAAATTGCATTTGTTAGAAAATAAGTTCAGTGTTTTTAATCCTATACATATTCACGAGTCACTTCGGGTTAGTTGTGATCCAAAATCCAGTCTGGCACCGGTACAAAGTCAGTGGTCCTTCCTTCGATTTTCGGGTTTGGGAGTTGGAGAAATAAATCGAATTATGTATGGAGGAATCATTGAAAGGTATATCCGCATTTCGTATTATTTTCCATTGTTTATCTAAAAATAATTTAAAAATAATTTGAATATTCCCAATTTTCCCACCAGACGGGTATTGAAATTGTAACCATACATAGGGTAATAATAGTAATAATAATAATTTGTGCCTTCAAAACAGATGGAAACATATTCTACGACTGTTCAAACAAATAGAATCAACATATCATAAGCATCATTGGTGGACGACGGAAGGCTCACAAACCGAAGAAAGTATGAACGGAAGTAAATTTTTATCAAAAAGCGATTTACTTCTATGGCCCAATTCTACAACAAGTTTTACGAACGTTCGTCACAGTCCAGTTCTTCAGGATTTGATATTCACAAACTACACCTCGTCATTGTACACTTTAAAAGACCACAGGATTTTCCGAATTCCCGATACAATTGAGTCTCGTAAATTAAGGACGAGAGTCATATCCCCTTTTTCTGAAGAGAAGTATTACCATAAAAAAACGGGTTCTTCGGTTCAGCAAGAAATAAGAACGCTTCAAAAGACGTACATGCCATCCTTCCTATATTATGTTACCCGAAAAGTTAGTGGTTATGGACGGGAGCTTTATTTCCGTGATAGAAGTGCTGCTTGGAAGTGGACCGAGCATCAGTTGTGCTCTTCCGCTGAGGGATATAATTTAGTGTGGAAAGGTACAACTGAGAAGGACCGTGAGAAAACACATTTTATAGCTAATGACTTGGGTGGACTCGAAGCTATTCAGCCTACTCATGGATGGTCTTTAATGGTGGTCCCGGATAAAGAGAAGTTAGTCACTGATTCAGGGAAGCTAGGAGTCTTGGACTGTTTGCTCAAAAGGCTCAAGACAAATGGTCATCGAGTTTTGATATACTCCCAAATGACAAAGATGATTGATATTCTTGAGGTTAGCTTAAAACATGTGGATTTTTCATTCCGTGTGGTTTTTATGTTACGTGATAATGATGCATCTTTAACCAACTTTGGTAGGAGTACATGTGGCATCGCAAATGGACCTATATGAGATTGGATGGTTCATCGAAAATTTCCGAAAGACGTGATATGGTTGCGGATTTTCAGTCCAGGTCGGACATATTTGTATTTTTACTATCCACTCGTGCTGGAGGTCTTGGTATAAATTTAACTGCTGCTGATACGGTAATTATTTTCTATTTTCTTGTATTTTGAGCGGTAAATACAATATTGGACTTCGAAAAACCTATTCTCTTTCAATCGCCTAATTTTTCCATCTCTGATTTATTGTCTAGGTAATATTTTACGACAGCGACTGGAATCCCACAGTGGACCAACAAGCTATGGACAGGGCTCATCGTTTAGGACAGACAAAGCAAGTTCACGTCTACCGCCTGATTTGTAAGGGTACAATTGAAGAGAGGATCCTTCAGCGAGCGAGAGAGAAAAATGAGGTTTGCTGAATCCTTAGTTTTTAATGCAGATTGGAACTTGAAACCTTCAGCTGTGTTTACACTTTTAAAAATTCAATCCACATTGCTAATTTTTATATTTCTTAATCTTGCAGATTCAAAGAATGGTAATCAGTGGAGGTAACTTTAAATCAGATGCCCTGAAGCCTAAAGAGGTTGTTTCCCTACTTTTGGACGACGAAGAACTTGAAAAGAAATGTTAGTCCGTAAAATCAATAAAATTTTGAGTGATTTTTACAAAGTATGGGGAGAGTTCGAAAAGAGGATTTTATTTTGGACTGGCAATATTTCAGATCGACAAAAACAAGCTGAGCGTAGAATCGTGGAAGAGAAGACAACGGAAGCTCCGAAAGAGGCAAAGCCTTCCACTTCTGGCACAATTCTTGGGAAAAGAAAGCATTCAAAAGTAATAGAGACTAAAAAAATAATTACTAATATTAGTAGATATAATATTATTTCCGAGGGTTTATAGTAAATAACAGTAAATTAATGTAATGCTATTTAATCCCAGAGTGGAACACCTTCAGAGAAGACAGCAGCTGAAGCCGGTTCGTCCAGTGTATCTTCTTCCACTGCTGGTAGTGCAGAAGAGTCCAGCCCACCGTCCCCTATTGAAGTATATTAATTTACTGCGCCCTTTCGTTGTATGTAATATAGAATTTTACTGTGAACTGTGAAGCTTAAATATGTTCTAATTATTTTTTAGGGTTTTCAAGACTTGGTAGCTGGGGAAGTAGAAGTAGACACGGAGATGTTTGCAGAACCTGCGGATGATGACAAATCCAGCCAATCGGGATCCTTTGGGGATGACGACTCACCTCTCTCACCCTCTATTGCAGAAGGGTTCAAAACTATAGAGTGGACAAATGATTCCGAAGATTTTGAGAGTGACTTCACCGTCCTTCCTAAACGAGCTAAAGTTGTTCGCGGTACTGGCAAGAGGGGTCGACCACCTTCAAGAATTAGGGCACCTGTTCGAGAGATGGATGGTAAATTATGTGTATTTTAACAAATCATAGATTATAATTTTTTCAAAAGTCTTAAATATTACAAATGCTACTAAAAAGCCATTGATATAATTTCGGAGTAGTAGGGGACTCATCTATTCGTCGTGGACCAGGAAGACCCCGACTTCGTCCAGTTGGACCAGCAAATACGGGTATTCGAGGACGACGCCCTGGTCGACCACCCCTGACCCGAAAAGCCGAATCATTATCTTCCAGTCTAACGCCTTTGACCACAAGCCAACGAGTGTTTGGATTTTATAGCTCCCCAGATTTGGATATTTCGTAGCAAAATTGTGATGCTACCAATCCGCGTATAGTTTATTTTTCCTTGATCCTTTTCTCCTATATACACTATTTATTTTTAGGCATATCATGATTAAATTGCCGTTGCTTACTCTCCTAGTTCGTTTTTGAAATAACCCGTGTGTACATCTTGTATAGATATATTTATTTAGGATGTGGAGAATGTACCTTTTTCTCAAATAAAAAAGTTTGTGCAATACCAATGAGATGGCTTATGTGATAAGAATTTTTCTTGCTTTTTATTTGTCAGTATTTATTATTTATTTACAATGTATTTCAAATTATTTTAATAGGATTTGGATTTTAGCTCCCAGTGCCATCGAAGATAGCAGTCTAATATTGTGCTTGTAAAATGCTAATGTATCTCTGATTTAATACTATAATAATAATTATTATCGCAGGAATTAATAATGCATTAAGTATTGGAGTTACAATGGTACTAGTACTAAGCATAGGCCCTAAGTATTGGATCTAGCATTGCACTAACTAAGCATTTGAGGTAACATCAGGGGTACATGGCTGGGCACAAAATAATTGACTATCGTAAAACAACGTAGCATCACTCCGAGGATTAGTTCTTTCCGTTCCTTTGACCTATTTCCTTCCATAATTGATCACTATAAAGTCAATGGTCAACCTTGATTAAGAGTTTAACGGCCAATCGGTTTACTTTTAAATGTTTACTAAAGAGTTCACTTCCTTAGAGCTGCCGAGCTGCCTTGCTCTTCCGATTAATGGGTAAAATCAATTAAGTCATACTGTTATGCTGTAGAGTGTAAAAAGCCGGGTGAGACCCATTACATACATATGCTCGTATAATTTTTATGCGCATCGATCATTCCGAATTTTTTGTACTCGTAAAAAAGCCCTAAAAAATTATACGTGACTATCTATCTTGTAATAAGCCACCTGAAATTAGAGCCACCCATATATATTTCCTTTCCTGGTCTATAATGAGGTGCTCTTTTATCCTTCAATTAATGAGTTTTCCGGAATTCACCCATTACAATAATGAATCTGTAGTCTATTGTAGGGGATGACTTATCTACATCAGCACATCTAGAGTGAACACCATCAATTCCTGGATAGTTAAATCCGGGCCTACTTTATTAGTCGATGTACACTGGCACGGTTTTCATGCCCAAAACTATAACTTAATTGCCAATGACAATTTGCAGATGATGGCTATTAAAATCATTGGCTTTATCGATTACGTCCACATTACACTATTGTTGCTAAATGTGGACAACCATAGCGCTTAATTAGCTGTAACTTATTCACCGCCCAAGATTTCTCTTGTCATGCATTGTTCCCTTACATAGCCATTGCCTGTTGACATGTTTCATTTCATGATTCCATATAATGGTTCTCCATATATAGCAATATAAATTTTATTACGTAAAAGGGACAAATCCTAAAAACTTGGAACATCTTTAAATAATAGGATGAGCACTAGATCTGATTAAATCATTCCCACAAATGCAAATTACTTCCGTGGTAATTCTCACATTATTTGTCAACCAACCACGGAGAACGGACTGTCAATCCACGACTCAACAAAATGTGCAGAATAAGTCAACTAGTTTTGTGGTTTTTGACCACGGCTTGGGAAAAGTTCAAGGGTATTTTTGACCTGATCATAATTTTTGAAGATTACGAGGCAGATGCACTCTATCGCATTTTGACGATCTTCGGAGCTTTTCTGGGCATGTTTCCCGTGACAAACCCGTTGGGAAAAATATCACACATGAAATATTCCCCCGTGAATTTTCTCCATCTTTGGTGCATTTTCATATTGTGCTACACTACCGTCGTGCAAGTGGATTTCGCTATTGGCTTTCTTGCTGCTGCATCCGCAAAGAAAACAGACATTTCT
>JAQFXU010002377.1:0-21220 GCA_034693705.1 Spatulosminthurus flaviceps
TGCCACGGGATAGGATTTTGTAATGTAATTTGATGTGTTTGTTCTTCTTGAACTCGTTTTGTTCTTCACCGTCGTGTTATTTAGTTCTTGTTCTGTTTTGTTCTAAGCGAAAAGTTTAGCTTTAGTTTTGTTCTTTGAACAGAACTAAATTTAAAGAAAAAGAACAATCCAATCCGAACTATATTACAGCACTACTAGTGATGCCGATCTTAATTTTAGAATAAGTAGTCATGATATTTCTTTAACTTGTGCATTTCTACATTCATGACAACTATTGGTTGTAGGAACGGGTGAATTTCAAATTTTTACACGTTCAGCAACGAGAAATCTGTTCAACAATCCAGCCAGGATTCAGCCTTGACAAAACGACCGTTTTCACATGTTTTCTCTAGTTCCTACGGCTTCCAACTCGTGGTACATATGGGTATATCGTACAGAAGCAAATAAGTTATGCCTTCCTACGTATTCTTGTGTAGGAATGATTTTATTCAGTAATTAGATTTAATATGGTAACAACAATAAAATGTCCTAGAGCTGCTGATGGGCTGAACCTTTTACGGATAGCATACATGTAACAAATGTAATGTAAACATCGGCACAACATTGTCTACATCAGAACCCGCTTGATTATATCGGCATCATTTCTAGCAATTTAAGCGGAAATTTTCAGTATATAAATTTGTGTTACTCTCTTGTTTACTCTCTCCGCTGCTACTGACAACATAGTTGGAAGGTTAAGAGCATCAGATGGTCCAACGGAGTCTTCATATAGGCATTAATTGAGTTTGATTGAGTTGAGCATTGATTAAGTTTTTCCAATATTAACTGTAAATATGGTTAAAACAAAAGAGATCTACACACAACTATACCTCATATCACGAATAAAAACATGTGAGATCTTTGTTATCACCCAAATGGATTATCTAAAAACCTAAATTATTTCAATTGTACAAAATTAAGTACAGCCACTTTATTAAAAATTTTAAGTCCTTTTCAATAGAAAGCAGAATGTGAAGAAATCATTAATGAGTTAATTAAAACTTCATTCTTCATGAACAGGAATCTGTTGATTACTTACTTTCTCATTAAACAGGTCGGATTGTACTGCTTACTTCCCATATTTTTGGTGAATACCTTGTGATATTTTGTAAGTATATACTTTCAGCCAAACATTTCCAGTTTTTCAGATTTCGTGGATTTCGTTTATACCGAGTATAATTTGTAAGTTCTTTATTTATATTAAAACCAGGCGCAAATATTATAGTGGTGTAGTTTATGGCGTAGTTTTAATGAATTCTTCTGAATGCTCCTTTCGGATACTTTGGTGACTCGTGAAGCAAAAACAGGATATGGAAATTATTGAGATGGGTCGGAGCCATCCAGGATCGCAGTTTTCATGCGAAAACCAGACAATTTAGACGAGACCAGTCTAAAAGAGAACACATCTGCAAAAACTCGCATCTAAATAAGAACACACGTAAAAATGGACGCATGCATACACGTATAAATTTAAAAGACCTGGAACAAAGGACAATTAATAAAGTCTTTGAATGAATTTAATCGGATTACTAGTATCAATAGTATGTAAATAATAATTAATAAGCTCACAAACGCAGAATTTGTACTTGTATAAATATTGATTTCATCACTTCACGAAAAAACATAATCATCATTTAAGCCTTCGTTTGCACCCCGTTCCTACCAAAGTCTAGCCAGCACAAGATAGAAATAATAATTTACATCTTATTATATTAACTTCAAAATAACTATATAATAATACTTTGTTAGAACTTACACAAATGACAACTGCCCACGAAGATGATTTGAGATCATTCCAATGCTTTTGCATATGACCTGCGTATCTTGTTTCTTATTACAAAATATTATATGCGTATGAATGCACAAAGCCATTTGCTTGCAATTTGCAATCGAATCAATTATCACTGAAATGTGTTACTGCGGCTTTACGCCATTATTACCGGGTTTTGTATTGTATTTATTAGGCCCGTGCGCTCATAGCACATTGTGCGTCCATTGCAGTCTTGTCTTTTTACCCTGCTACATATAATGCATCGCTTTAGAGATTATGCTCTATTAAGATCGTCATATGATGATCATATATTTACATCATATGATGGATCGTTCGTAGCTGCTATATCTCCAATTTTTAAAAACCACGTGCAGCAGCTTACCTTCATCAAATGTTTACTCGGTTCACGAAATTTGAGCTGAAAGCAAAAGAAGTGAAAATTTAATGAAAAGAAACGGAATTATTTTTTAATCAACTTAATTAATCTTTTTGTTTTGGTCCCAAAATTTGCAAAATCATTTAATTTCATTGCAAATCGAGTTAGCTTTAGATTGTTGGTTTATATTAGCCTTAACGCATCTATATCTTTAACTTACAGCCTGAACTTATATTTAGATGTAACTGGATGAGGCGAACTATGGATCCTGTCAAGACCTGATATGATCACCTCAATATTAAAATTTTAAAAATCGAAAATGTTTTTCTCAACAACCATGTTACCGATTTCAACATTAAGTTAAAAATATTATACTACAAATGATAAACTTTTGCGGTGTGAATTTTTGATATAATATAAATGTGACATACTAACGCTACTAACGCGAGACAGAGAGACGGGCGTATTCGAGGCCGCCCAACGCGATAGCCTTAAATTTTCTCGGAGCCATGATTTTTATATTATGCTCGACTACTTGTCACTCTTTCTCTGCCTCCTTTTTTTTATTGAAGCCTCCTTACCCTCAAACTCGGTCATTACCAAAGCTGTCCAATTCTTTAATATCCCTACTAGCACTAGCACTAACAATTTGTGTTGGTATGTGTTGGGAATAAAAAAAATGGAAAAATAATGGAAAAAACACGACAATGTTATTGCTTTCTAATACATGAATATAAATAAGTTGATTCATTTAAAATTTAAGCATGAGCAACCGCACGTAATAAAAGTACATAATATGAAGCCGTATTTTATTATGGGACCAATAAACCAGTCCAAGCAAAGAAGTACTAGACTTGACATCGCGCAAATCTTGGAACATTTTCGCCACACGCGTCCAATTTCAGACCCTTATCAGTGTGCCCTAAGTTTCTTAAATCCATTTTCACGCTTAAATAAATACAAAGGAATTCTTCTTGTGCATTGCCTTGGAAACTGCACATTTCCCAGTTAATATGATGATATAATTCCTTTTGCTGGGAATTTTTTTTTCTCGAAAAACAAGGACCCGATACTGTGTGTCATACATTTATTTATAGTCGAATATTTGCAAGGATAAATGAAAATAATGTGATTGTAGCCATAAGAAGGATCCCAGGACTTGCTTTCTCTTATTTATTAGGCAGAATAGGAAAAGAGGCCACGCACGGACGAATGGAGAGAAAGAATCCGTCTCCCCAATCTCACTCATACGGCTGACTTTGAACTTTCTCCTAGATGTAACTACTACTTTCTCCAGACGGGGGTATCCAGTGGAGACTATGAGAACAAGGAGGGTGAGTAAATAGCAAGGTGGAATTTTTTATAGAGACGGATTTTCCGGGACTACTTTTTTATGTCATACTGCGTATGTTCCACTAACAAACATTTCAGTGGAAATCTGATTGTGAGTTATGTGAGCAGATAATAATAGATATAGCAGGTATGAAATTGAATAACAAAAAGGCTGTTTGTAATCATAATTCCGCAACCATTCAACGTTTTCCAGAAGTAGGAAAACTACTGTATTCTGTATTTTAGCATGTATATGTGTCATTTTATTTGTTTAATATCATCATAATATTTCCATACTAAAGTAACATCCTTCATAGAGCTACATATCGTCGGGCAAAGTCCAAAAGGCGCTATAAATTTTACCATAGGTTTGGAAGTGTCTAGCGCCTTTTGGAATTTACTGGACGATATACTTGGCGGATTTGCTCAAACCAACTTTAATGATGAATCATGTGCTTTTTCAGTATTAATGCTTCATGAATACCTAATGAAAAACACGTCCTCTAATATTCAGCCATGAGAATAAGATGCTATATTTTTGTGAAGGTGAACGTGAATAAAAAATATATTTTGTATTATATTTGCCTCCCGCAATGCCTTCTCATCCTTAATTTCCTCATCCCTTTCATTTAGATTGCTAAAATTTTTCGTCCATGACATCCAGGCGACATGAATTCCCCTGCTTTCTAAAAGTAACGGTTTAAATCTGCATTTGTGGAGTGGCTGATATACAAATACATGGAAAAAAACATTATAATTTGAAAAAAGAAAATCAGTTTAATCAAAGAGAGAGTAGAGTTAAGAATAAAAATTGCAAAAGTTGTGACCACCTGAAGACATATTTTTTATTATTATTTCAAATTAATAACCCTACATTACTACGTGTGATACTACGTGTGATTACTACGTGAAATACTACGGGTGCATCACGAGATCCTACATTGTATTCTGGGGGGGGGGGAACTGATTCTATAAAATTCGATGTCGATTTTGCTATAGGTGAAGCAAAGTATAGGTTTTTTATATTTGGAATAGTTGTATAACCCGCCGGTGGTGTGGTAATAAAATGCAGAATTTCCAGCACAAATCTAAATTGGGCACATGAAAAATGAACCTTTCATCATTTCTTGTTGGAGAAGGAATGAATTTTTTTCTCCACAAAAAGTTAAGGTTGCGTAAAATAATTCGTGGTTTGTGTATAAACATAAACACCCGCAAATACATAACAACACCAAATTCTATTCAATCAAATTAATTGGCATTCAGTCTTGAATAATTTCTGAAAACCTATTAATAGTACCGACGTAATTTGATATGTTTGTGTGCTACGGGCGAGACCCGATTGACATGAATAAATTGATTGATTGATAATTTCTGAAAATCCCTTAAAAAAGAAAACTTTCAATAATTTTGGCTTTCAATGTTTTTATAGAAAAATGAAAAATTACCACAAATGTTGAAAATGTTTCACAAACAAAGTAGCATGGAAAACTTTTTGTTAAGTACTCTGCATGTGGGTAAAAATTGATGCATGTTTGGATAATGAAATATTTGAATGTAGACATCATGCAAAAAATGTTCTATATTCTTATGTTATACGTAGCATTAGCAACATGAAAGCAGAACTTACATTCACGAAGATTGTGTCGTGTTATGTTATAATCTCCAGTGTGAACATGAACAGTTCTTAACAATTCCATCAATTGTCTCATTACGTGCACCCGATTAATCGGGGTAGCATTTTTCCAAGCTATACATAGTGTGTAACGGAGCAATAACTGTCCCATAGAACATTTTTTGGATTTGCTTCCAGTAAGTAGTTTTGTATGCATTAAAGTTGACAGAGCTTCATCGCGCGCCTTCCTCGTGTCAAAAAATATTCTAAATTATTTCTAAAAACTTCCGAACAACTGAATTTAAGGCCGTCGTAAACATACTCTTTTAAGCTTTCGAACCTTATTACCCTTAAACACGAAAGTGTACACCTCTTAACATAAGTCGTTCATGGTAGTTTATTGTGACCTTTCCTAAAATTGACCATTTGGGTTTTGCATAGGATGTACCCATGATGGCAGCACTTACATATATTATTACATTAGTAACACTTACATTCATGAAAAATGTGTCATAATGTTAACATCAAGTATGAACATGAAGAGTTCTTATCAATTCCCATCCATCACTTTGCTCATTACATGCTCCAGACAAATCGCCAGGTTTTTTTCTAGCCAATTAGTGACAACTAAAACTTATGACTCACACTGTACCTGTAAAGAAACCTTGAAAAAATCCCAGGGCACAATCTATACAGTGTACAACACATTAGAGCTGGGGTAGTTAGAAACAATAGAATAATCACATTCAAATATCTTGGAAATAAGTTGGATTACTTTTATAAGCTAAATTTCCAGGAACTGTATGAGACTTTTTCTTGCACGTGTGTTTCCTCCAAGCCTCGGAACCTTCAAACCGAACGTTGAAAATATTTGTCATCGTATGAGCCCTCATCAGTAAAGTCTTGTTCGCTGCCGCTGATCCCAATCACATAATGTAATTTCCCTAAATATGTTCGCAACCCTTCAAAGATCTGAGAGTTGGAGAGGGAAAGGGTGTTGTAATTGCTACGGAGAAAATGCCATAACAACCTTAAGCTAAGAACTTCTATAACTTCTTCTCCAGGCCAGGAAGAGATTCGTAGTTGGAAAGACGAAGGGAACGTGTCAGGACGTTTTTTCAAGCAAAAAAGTAATAATAATAAATTATTACTTTTGATACCAATCTTGCTATGTAGTTTGAAAAAAAATCCAATCAAATAAGGACGTCATCTCTGCGGTTACAACATGTAATGTACATATACGACGGCAATCACCATCCAGACCGTAAAGTTTTTAGTAAGTGTAAGTCAGCTCCAAATACTCCCAGCCACACTTTTTCTCCCTTCCTCATCCGTAGCCATACGGAATCTCTGGCATCTCTTACTCTTATAACTCATATGGTAACATGAAGGCGCACAAGCTGAGAATCCCAGTTGATCTCAGCTCTCCGCGAGTGAAATACACGGCGACAGGCTCCCGCATCACCAGTCTTCCTCGTGACTCGTGGCTGCTCATACCACAAATCATTTTGGGATAAAACTAACCAAACTAAGACCAAGGTCAACTTGGAAACAAGAGATAGAGAGGGAGAATAAGAGTGGTGTCTGAACTTGCTAGAGCAGGGTGCTCTGATTCCCAGGAAATTTTACCCACCAAAAGCTGTATCAAATAATAATTATTATCATTGGAGTTAGCTCAGGGACAAATTTTATTTTTCTTAGCAAACTGCTCTATAGCTATGAAGTATAATAATTGTTACTAGATTTTTAGTAGCAGGTGAAACTAAGTATTGGAATTTGGCATGTTTTTGAGAACAATCTGAGCTACACACTAAACTTTCACAGTCTCCAGCCTTTACTATGGAAAATATTTCAAAATTAGCATACATAATCTCTCTGCGTTTCCTGCAAAAAATCAGGGCACTATAGTAAACTGGAGCTAATTAAAAAACTGGAGCCACGCTATTCCCACATTATCACCCCAGAACATCCTGTAAGGGAAGTACTACAAGAAACTTGAATTTATCATTCCTCCTTAGGCTTAAGCTTCTGGACGAAAGTAAAAACTGAAAAGGAACAGAGCAAGCAGCCACTTCCACATAACGTATTTCATGCCTCACAAAAAACAAAGACCTCAATAAGTGAGTGTGTGGAAGGAATAAAAGAAGAGAGCATTTTTCTTCTTCTTCTACTTCTCAATTCCCAAAAATATCCTCCTTGAACACTTGACTTGCATACAAAAAATACAAGGAGAGGAAGAGTCTTATGCAATAAAAACCACACCCATAAAAAGTGAAAGTGACTTGTTACGAATGCATGTAAATTCCTCACGTGCATTTCTCCAACACTCGTACTCGTAATAGTATTCTCGCAAGTGAAATTTTTCCACTTGAACTTGAAAGGACACAAAATTGTAGACAGATAAAAATTTCCATCTTTTAAATTTCTCACCTGGGAATGTCATCTTCATGCTAGACGATTTTAATAGCAAATATAATTATCCCGACTTTCTTCATTTAATTTCTACTCCTTCCTTCGTAAAAAATTGTTAATCAATTAATTCCCAATATTTAGACTCATTTCAGAGATGTCTCGAACCAGAGGAACTTTGTGGTTCTTTTTACATCTCTGCATTGGAGCTTTATAAATTTGTGGTCCCTTTTACATCTGCAGTGGAGTTTTAATTAACTTCCATCTGGCTGACTCATTTAATTGGCTTGCATGTATGTGAGAAAAATGAAAGTGCACATTTAACCAAGGAGTTTGGAGAGAGTCAATAATATGTTACTGTGTAAAATTTAGAACCTTGTGAGTGAGTGACTGACCAACTTTATTTTCTTGAAGCAGTTAATGATGGAGTACTGAATGAGGAGAGTAGGAGCAAATAATAGTATTAGCGAAGAAAGCAGCTGGAGTTCTAATGAACCTTATGTCAACCTGATTTGGTTTGACTTGATATTGGAAATGGTAATTGAAGCTGAGTGAGAGAGCCTTGAGTCCTTGTGTGTCCCGGAGAGGAAACAGAGCTGTACAAGAGTGAGTGATGGTTTTATTATGCGACATTTTAATTAAATTTTGTTGGTATTACCGTAAACCTTTTTTATACAAGTTTATTGGTTTTTGGGGTATCCTGTCATTTTTAATCCCTTTCACTCCGTCACGTTTGATAAATCTGAATAATATAGAAGCATGTAGTTGAGCGTTACATCAAGTGCATCTTCATATTTTGAGCAAAAGGCTCATCATAAACACTCTTTTTATGGAGAGTTGTATTAGGAGCCAGCAAAGGGTTTGGGTGTTAATTGTAACTTTAGGTGTCTACGCAAGGTCGTTCGTGCATTTAGGATAGAAATGTACACTCGTATTTGTATATTTATTTGTGTCTGCAAAAGCAATAAATATTCTTTGTCTATAATCTAAGGAAATAGACAGGTATTTATGGACGTGCATTTATGTACGTTTTTGTTGATAAAATTATTACCTTGTATTTCTCTTCCTTTCATTTGACGTGTCCACGTAAGTACTTGGGAATATGTGCATTTATGCGTTCCCTGTGTTCACCGTCTGTAAGTATCCCCATAACTATGTGCAAGGTATATGTACATACATTCGCATGTAAATACATACGTAAGTATTAGCATAGTGCAGTAGTTGAGCGTATGTACTGTAAAGGATTTCCGTGGAAAATGTGAAATAACAGTTTGGGTATGTTACGTTCACGTATGTGTGTGTATGTAGTAGTAAATTCCGGGAGTAAACAATAGTAAATTGTAATTTATGAGAGGGATCATTTCCGCTTTCGGAGGGATTATCTCTGGAGTGATTGTTTCCCGAGGGAATGTGTCGGACGGATTGTATTATTGTACCCTACAGGACTCACAAATCTTGTTCTTGATACATTTCAAGGACGGTGGTATTTTATGTATTATAAAGAGCTGGATTTATACTCCGATACATATTGTATAAGGTCTGATTGAAGATTTTATGTATGGGATACGTGGAAGTTCGTCCTCTTATGAATTTTCAATGCAGGAGGAAATAAAAAAACCACTGAAAACTTTTATAAATTTTATAGGTAAAGAAAAGAATAAAAATGTGATGCTGGTTAGGTGGTTTTTATAATGCCTAGAAGGCTTTCTCTCTTCCCTACTCTGACTCTACAAGGTTTATTAATCTTCACGCACGGTCAAATGAAGACGAATGAAGGAATCAGCTTGACTCGTTACAAGAGAAAGTAATTCCGAGTGAAAGATTAGAATTTCCATGGTATATGTGATAATGCTTTTAGTCATGTCTAAATCAGGGATGCAAATGTCATGTATAAGTCGTGGATATAGTAAGATTTTTTCCCCTGATTTGTTTCAAACGGTGAAAGTGAATAGGAATGGGGAATGAAGACAATAAAATTTGACAGAGACAAAGATTACACTATGCATATGAAAGAAAGATGGAAGGAAAAGAAGTGGTGAGGAGAATGAGTGAAATTCCATTGAATATGATCATCAATCAAAAAAGATGGATTTAAATTAAAGGTGGGTGCGTGGTTCAGGTTTCCCATCTGTTTGACGTGAGTTCGTTTTCATTTTAGCAAGGGCTCCTTTATAAGTATGTGAGAAACATATAAATATGGATGTATGTACATAGGTGAGAATTTTGTGATTTTTTGTTCGGATTTAATTTGTTTCTCTCACTCTGTCTCGTTCGACTGCTGTAGGAAAAAAATCGTTTGGTTTTTTTCGGTTAAAATTGAATGGGCGGTGTAAAAACTTAAGGGGCAGTAAAAGAGACCCCGGCAGTATATGTTTGACACAGATGGTAGTGTAAGGATAGATCTGTATCCTTACCCCTACACCACCCACACTGTATCACCCACTGTCAACAACTTTAAATAAGGGAGTCAACTTTAGATCCCAACCTGTGCAGTCGTTTATTTTGGCTCCGCATCTCATCCCTTCACTTAAGACACACACACGCACTATCTGACTTTCCCATCAGACCACATCTCTAATTTCCCCATTTACACATATTCTATATTACTTACACGTCTGTGCAACGTCCATGATTTCCCCCGTAAGTCTCAAATACTCTTTAAGAGTATTTGAATACTGTAATACAGTAGTATTATAACTACTTGGGCAGTTTAACATTTACGTGGGAGGTATAAAAATAACCGTGGGAAGTAATGAAACTACTAGGGCAGTACTGATATAAAAACTCGGAGGCCACGGAAGGTCCTCCCAACCGGGGGTGCAAAGATGGCTAAGTATTTTTTCCACTTTTTTTTGTACGAATTTTGAGCATTGCTATTAAATTCTTTCTATAATGTGAAGGAAAATGCTGATTTGGGGTGAATTTTTGGTGCAATTTAATTAGAAAAATATCCAATAGAATCGGGACGTTGCTTTTCCGCTTTACAACATGTAATGTGCATGGCGTCCGACTGCCAAGACTTGGGTGAAAAAATTCATCATTACATTTTTTGCTTGAAAAAAAAATTGTAATGCAACGGCATGGCGGTTTTCACAAAATTGGGTATTTTAGTAAGGAACCAAGAGACTGGAAACAAAGGTTTTACCAAAAAGCTTTTCCCCCCTATCCAGGGTCCCAGAGGCCCCGGAAGGTCCTTAAAACCGGGGGGTGCAAACATGGCCGCCAGAATTTTTTGGGCTTCAAATTTGGCAAATATTTTTACTCAAAATTCAAGTTCCAAAATAAATTGTTCGCTGTGGTTTTGTTAAGCTTTATCTAACTGCAAAACAAAATTTAACCCCCATCATTAGCATAGTGGCTACTATAGGACCAGATGTTAAATTCATTATAACATTACATAGTACACTGGAGAACCTCTTACAGGCTCCGGAAGTTTCAAAAAGTGACAGCAGATGGAATGCAAATAAAAATCGAATTTTGTCAAACAAAAGTATGTGCATTTTTTGGGGGTACCCAAAATAAGATCATTTTCAATCAAATGCGCCGAAATTCCTTGCAAACACCGTTGAAAATAAATTAATTTTGGTCTGCTTCAAGGCTTCAACTTATGCTTCACTTCAAGTCCACTCTGGGAGTTTGGAGAGGTAGGACGTGTCTTTGTGGAGCTCTCTTATCTCTCTACAACTTTCATAGACGTGGAGCGCCCACCATACATTAGCTCCTACAGTTGGAACAGTAGGGATTGTGGATTGACCGAAAGCCGGATTGAAGACAGGGGAAGAGAACCACACCCGGGACTGCACGGAGAAGGTCAGCACAGTTTCAAAACAATTTGTGGAGGGGAAGATTCTTGGTCGAGGGTGAGCTGGAGGGACCGAAAGTCGGATTGAAGACTACACCCGGAACTGCACGGATAAGGTTAGCACAGTTTCAAACCATTTATTATTTATTTATTTGTTTATCAGACCATTCCAAATTAACCCAGTAAAATAGTTTAAGCTATCGTCTTCTCCTGTTTCCCTTTGGAATACTCAATAGGCTAAGATAAGGTTATTTGAGTAGGCTAGATTAGAGTGTAGAGGGTCCAAAGTATCGAACTGGCCTTACTCTGGCTTCTCACATTCCATGTGAGATAGTCAAATGCCTTGTTCGAAAAGTAAAAATCTAGCAATGGGGTAGGCAATAAGACTAAGCCTCTTGAGCCGTTCAGAGTTCTGATTTAAATATTGAAGGTCCAAATGCAATAAACTGTACTTGGACCGAACTCTGATCCCTGCAAGATACATACATACATATGCTTCATTTCATCACTTCACTTAGAAGTGAGTGACTCCAAAGATCAATGTTATGGGGTGACGAGCTATGATGGGTAAAGAAAGGATGAATAAGACAAAAATGTTTTTACACTTTTCGGATCATACCCAATCTTGAGGCATTTTTGTTCTTTCAGTAGCTCAAACTCATCTCCCCATGATTTGATTCACGGAGAAAAAAATTAATGTAATGACAGCTCTAAAAGCTAAAAATTGTATCTTTCAGAATCTTTCAACTTCATTTCTCGTATTTTTTATGTTACTCTCGAAGCTCAAAATATGTTAGAACTTAGAACCCTTTACAGCTTTCAGGGAGCCAATGAAAAAATTAATTTATTGTATTTACTCGTAATAGAGATGCGAAAGCCAAGGGCTCATTTCAAACAGCGCACTTAAAGATACGACCACCATGGAGTCATTCTACTTTTTTTACCGAATTTGAGGGGTCCACCGAATTACTCCAGTCCCTAACTGTGCATTGCTTCGAAGGAGCAACATTTTCTGATTAAGGAGAAGAAAAATGTTGATTTTTGATGCATTTTGCCCTTTGTTTTGTGGGAAAATTGCATATTGTACGTTTTTCATTTCTGTATTGGGTTTATCTATAAGAATTGGCGGGGGGTACAACATCATTGCGTGCCCCCCTGGCCTTTTTTCAGGGGGGTGACATGTACCCCCTGCACCCCCCTATTCCGGAGCCACTGCAGGGTCCCCCAAGAGTGTCGTAACGAGTGGGTTACGGCGTTCAAAATAGAGTATAATTAAAAAAAACAGCCTTATTGCTAGGAATAATAACGTATTTATGTAAGAAACTATTTTAATACTGCCTGAAGAGTTTTATATCTACCCGTGTTGTTTTAGTACTGCCCAAGTAGTTTTAATACTGCCGCAGAGCTAGAAGTCACAGGAAAAGTACTGTCATTTGTGGTAAATACGCTGCTCCTTTAAATGGTAGCCTTAGACGTACTTACCCAAAGCATATATTATGCAAACCTAAATAAACTTCAAGCACACAGCAATTTTGCATGGTAAAATTGGGCAATAAAAAACTTTGAGTGACATTTTCTCTAATTAATTCAATCCAGTGGCCATTACGTAATTTCAAGTTTGGGAGTTTAAAACAAATAAGTTTCAATTTCCCAGACATCCCTCTGAGCGTATACCTATAAACGCATGCCTGGATATGTATTATTTACATAGGTGAATGTGAGATTTATAACAAGAAAGTTTTAGTCCATCGGTAAGGAGAGAGCAGAAGAGATAGCAGAGGAAATCAAATCTGTGAGAGCGCAGTCTGTGACAAAGAGCAAATACCGAGAGAATTCTTTTGAAATTGCTCTCTCAAAGCAAGCTTTTGCATGTGTGATAATCGAGGAGATATGTTCCAATGACATACTTTTGTTATGTAATTACATGTTTCCAATGGGATAAGGAAAGGATCCTAAGCATAAATGGATTTTGCAAGATTAAGATCTACCCGGGGAATGTGTAACGTGTAGCAATGTGAATTATATATTTGTCCTTTTGTGTGAATTATAAGTATGATGTGCTATGTACATAAGTGGTATGTATTCACATGTTTAAATGTAGGAATAGATCCTAGAATTTGATTTCCACTCTAAGTCAAGCGAAAAGAGTAAATCACATTTTCATGAATGGAGCTAGAGAATAGGAGGATTCTTGTTAAATTCTTACACTATATGTGCACCAGGGTTTTTCTCTATTCAAATTATAAATGCATGGAGAGAAGGAAATTGTTTATGTTCATACAAAATATGAGCAAATCTACATAAAAGTAGTGGTATAGCTGTGTGTATACATATAGCCATATAAATTATGGTTTTGAGATTCCACAGGATGAAATTAAAATGAAATTCGGAACTGAAACAAATTGTCAATTTGATTAGAAACCATGATTTCGTTCTCCGGGGAATTCCTTGTTAAATCTGGGATTCCATTAAAATACCTATTATATCTTATCTATGCAGAGCCAACCGCACGCTCGCACCATGTATGTCCATAATATTTGGTTTCTTAGAATTAGAATGGCACTGGGCTGAAATTGATGAGGAAATTCTCAAGCTTCTGTGCATGGTCATTTATTGTTTTTTATTATTGGAATGACACAACTGGACAGAAATTGATGAGAAATTTCTTCAGCTTCCCCTATAAATGACATTTCCATAGAAAATAATGTAGAAAATATTATGGAATTTCAGGCTGAGGGTCTGGGGCACAGTTATAAATAGCGTGAGTATCAAAATCCACACACTTTAAAAAACATAATCCAGTTCCATCCTTCTTCCTAACCAGTAAGGTTGAAAAGGTTTGGATACTCGTGGAAAAAAGCTGAGGAAGAGATTCTGAGGGAATGGAGTAGAAAGTGTGGAGGGAATGAGATTTATGTTCTACCTGTGTATTTTGTGTGTGAAACAAGGGGAAGAGACGTGTGAGTGAAAGGAGAAGTTGAAAGGGAAAATAGTATTCATGCTTAATTATGGGTAAAAGAACAAGTGAAATCTCATGTTCTTGCCAAAATACAAGTGAGAAAATGTTTTTACAGGCTGTTTTGCTACCACAGAGCACAGTGAGCTGGAATAGGAAAGAAAGTCAACTTTGTTTTGATTGTACAATTACCTTTACCGTTCTGTATAATTACCTCATTGGTATGGAAATACTCTGGATTTTATGTAAACGGAATCATACTGGAAGGATGAGGGCCGGTTGCTGGGAGGGTGTTTCCTTTCAAATGCTAAGAATTTCTTAGTGGCTGACTGAGAAAGTGAGCAAATGGATAAAATACATGGGTAAATATATTTACTTAAGGAGAGGAAAACATGATAGAAAATACAGGCAGGCTGGAGGTAAAAAGCGTGTGGACGGATGTAGAAAGTTTCTTTGATTTTTCATAGTTCCAGGTCTCTGCTTTTCTTTCTCTTCTCTTATTTCTGAGTTGATGTTATATTTATGGTACATAAATATTGTGGTAGGAAGAATTATTGCTGGTTCCACTTCCCAAATCAGCTTCCAGTAAATTGTCTCGCAGGGGAATTGCGGCCTTGGTAACTTGAGATCATTGCTGTCCATAGACGAATAAAACGACGCCAAGGGAATTGACGAGGTTTTTCAGCTCGCCTACCACTTTTCCGGACTTTTGCACTTTCTTTGCTTTTGCTGGCTAGACTTGCATTATCCATTTCCAGGATTTTGTGCACGACCATTGAAGGGAAATGTTTTCAATGCTGGAAGTAATATGTGCCCTTGAGCTGTTCCAACTGTGGAAGAGGGAAATTGCCAGGGCAGGGGTTCAGTTCCAAAGAGGATTTTTTAGGATGAACTGGTGCAGTCTCAATTTTTTCCAGTCCAGTATAATCACCATATAGAGAGGACCTTTTTGTACGGTTGTAAGGGGCTAGGCCATAAATCGACCTGAATAAATTATTATTATTATTATTATATAGAGAGGACCCATAGAGTGACATGGAACGAGTGTGTGAGCCAAATAATTGGCAGCTTCCTTCTACAGAGTAGGTATTTTTCCAAAGAGCAAAATTCCAAGCTTTACTAGTAAATGGAGCTTTTCCCTTGTTCACTGCATAGTTGGAAGCTTGCCTGATAAGGAATGTTAGCCTGGAATTTCCTTAATAAAAGGTTAAAGACTTTTTCTCTGGTATGTTTCCTCCTTTTATCGCCTGCCCTCAAACTCCCTATAATTTGATAAACTCCAATAATTTCTACTTCTCGGACAGAAAATGTAATGCCTGTTTGAAAAAAATCCGAAGGAGGAGTGAACAATGGAAGAAAAAGTTTATAAAACTTTTCCCTGAGGAGTCTCATCAAATTCTAAAGCTTTAATGGTACATTTTATATGAGAATTCTCAATAGATTAGTGATTTAAAACGTTTTTTTAAATGGTGACAAAATGTGTATGTTAAGTTTTATAATGAGGGTTTTGGCATGATGGCTGGAGGGTCTGAGGAGTTTTTATTGAGAGACCAATAATTAGACACCTTTTTTTGTTCTCCATCAAATAGACGCAAATTGGTATTTTTTGTCAATTATTTATGTATTATTGCGTTTGTTTCATTGGGAGGAGAAAGAAAGGATTTGAGTTGGGAAGACAATTTGCGTAGGAAATCCAATTAACAATTAAGTTAAGGGGAAAGAAAGGATTGAGCGTGTTAGAATAGTGGAATTTATGTATATATTTTGTAGGAACGCATTTGTAAATTCAAACATGAAATCACCAACTTTTTCTCTCTACATTTCAATGATTTTTTCCTTCATTACACCTATATATAAGAACGACGAACATACAAATATCTATACGCATGAGAATTTTACTTGGATTTTTGGGTATGTGCCATAATAGTTCCTAGGGGAGAAAGCTAACTCAAGATGAGAGGAAATTTGTACTTACTATACTTTTCCCGTCCACCAGTTATTATACACTTTTGGAACACCTGTGTCTGCGCTCCATTGAGAAAAAACCACTGGGCACACCTACACGTATTTGGTATCCGTGTAGCCATAGGAAATTCCATAGTATGTACATACATGAAAAACATTTTGTGAAACCCTTGTTCCCAGTTTCTACGCTCTTTTACATGCCTCTCTGAGGCAATCAAATTGTAGTTTTTCGAGTGACCATTTCCTGAACCTGATCGTTGGGCTAGTGTGACAAATTTCTACTTCACGTTTCATTTAATGTGCTCCATCTGCGAGCCACCTGGGTGAGAGAGGAATGAATGAGCAGTATCATGTCGTCAGCTAAAGTGCAAAAGGGGCTACAATTTTGTTTTTCCCATAACTTTAGGAAATTGACAACGATACATACATAGTTGTTTCAAAGGATGATGTTACCCCGGTGTCTGAAGCAGTCTGATTAAGGTGAAGAGGTTCTGAGTAAATGTGTTAAAAATACTGAGGGAAGGATCTTGGAGTATCTTTTATATTTTACCTGTGTATTTTGTGTGTGTGTGTGAGAGAGAGAGAGAGGGGGGAGAGACGTGTGAGTGCATGGAGAAGTTGAATGGGAAAACAAGTACTCATGCTTTAGGTAAAAGAACAAGTGAAAGCTCATGTTCTAGCCAAAATACAAGTGAGAAAATGTTTTTACAGGCTGTTTTTCTTCTACTATAATCAACAGTGAACTGGAATAGGGTAGAAATTCAACTATCGTTTTTTGGTCGTACCTCTTGAATCATACTGGAAGGATGAGAGGTTGCTGGGAGGGGAATTTTTTCAAATGCTTACAATTTCTTAGTGACTGACTGAGAAAGTGAGCAAGTGGCTGAAATACATATGGGGAAATATATTTACTTAAAGACAGGAAAACATGATAGAAAATACAGGGTGTAGGTAAAAAGCGCGGACGGATGTAGAAAGTTTCTTTCAATTTTCATAGTTCCAGGTCTCTGCTTTTCTTTCTCTTCCCTTATTTCTGAGTTGATGTTATATTTATGGTAAATATTGTTGTGGGAAGTATTCTTACTGATTCCACTTCCAAATCAGCTTCCAGTAAATTGTCTCGCAGGGGAATTGCGGCCTTGGTAACTTGAGAACATTGCTGTTCCCAGACGGACGCCAAGGGAATCGACGAGGTTTTTCAGCTCGCCTACCACTTTTTCGGACCTTTGAAATTTTCGTAGACCTTCATGCATGGCAAGAGTTACATTATCCATTTCCAGGATTCTACACGACCATTTTTGAAGGAGGATATTTTCAATGTTATAAGTAATGTGCCCTTGAGCTGTTCCAACTGTCGATCTAAATAGCCAGGGGTGCAGTTCGGAAGACTTTAGATAGGGGTTTTGTAAAGAAGAGCTGATGCAGAGTCTGGATTTTCCCAGTACATTATGTGTAATCCCGAAAGAGAGGGCCCATACAGTGATATACATATAACGAAGGAGCGAGCCAAACAATTTACACAGTATTTATCCCAAGAGTCGGTATTTTTCCAAAAGACCAAAATTCCATGCTGCACTACCGTGGAGCTTTTCCCTTGTTTCGGCACTGCGTATTTGGAAGCTTGCCTGATAAGGATTGTTAAGGATGTAGGAAGAGGATCCTGGAATTTCCGTAATAAAAGGCTAAGGACTTTTTCTCTGTTATAATTCCTCCTTTTATCACATATGCCCTCCAACTCCCTAAAATTTGATAAACTCTAATAATTTCTACTTTCCGGACAGAAAATTTAATGCTTTTTTGAAAAAAGTCCCAATAGGAGTGAATAATGGAAGACAACGTTTTAACAACTTTTCCCTTGCGAGTCTCATCAAATTCGAAAGCCTCAAAGTTACATTATTAGAGTTTTACATTGGAGTCTTCAACAGTATAGTAAATTAAATTATTGGGTGAAAACGTGTGTTAAATACGATCAAGCTCTATAATGACATTAATGATAGCTTTAGCGGGATGGTTTAAGGGTGTGAGGAGTATGTACTGGGATACGTGTGGGGAATTTTAATTTTTTCTGTCTTTCAAAGAGTAACATATTTTGCCAATTTGTGTGTTTCTTTGGGAGGAGAAAAAAATTAGAGTAAGGGCGAGATATGTAATTTGCATAGGAAATCCAAAGGAGAGAGCAGGATTGAGCTTTTTGAAATAATGGAATAGAGTGGAGTGTGCATATGCTAATGCTACTAAATGTAAAATGAACATTTCTTTCATGTCGTGCGGCTTTCACTACAAAGTGCTTTTCTTCTTTCTGAGGTTCTGTGCGTTGTGAAATAACAAGAACATTACCGACTCTACGACAAGACATAACGATTGCTACGTGTGCATGAATTTACTCTCATTCCCTTCTAACACTTCAAATACATTGGAGTCCCCAAAGAATACATTTTTTATTTTTTATAAACATAATAAGGGAAATTTACAGTGCATTAAAACCATTGTAGATGCTTTCTCCTTGTTTTTTATTTGAGGGATCCTTTTATTGTACAAATGTTATGGTAAATTGTGTAGGCGTTTGGATAGAAAAATGCAAGCATTTTCTTTTCTAGACACGTCTTTTATAGGCTTAATATGCATTCTTGTATGGGGGTGTTTAAATGAGAAAAAGCGGGCGGAGAAAGTGATGGGAAAATGTGGAACATTGGGATTTTCATGGGGTTGTGTAGGCAGCCGAAAAATGCAGGGAAGAGAAATTGGAGAATTTTTTTTTCTGACTGAATTGGGAGGAAGCAACGGGCTAGGATTGTACTATATTATGTATTTATGATAGGCGGGTTAATACCTGTTGATTATGAAGAGTAGAACTCAATCTCAATATGGATCTCTACCTGGTTTGCAAAAAGCTTTGATCTTTAAAATCAATTTCTATTTACGCTATTACTGCATCTGCCGAATTCTTGGGTTGGAATTTTTTACTGAAAAATCTAAGACCTTGGACTTGGATGAAGGGCTCTTGAAACTTATCTCACTTTTGAAAGAGAAGTTAATGCATTAGAGAAAGTATGGTAGAAGAATTTAAAGTATATTGAATTATGTATGAACGGAGCTCCCGTAATGCTCAAATTAGGGCGAGAAATATAAAAAAGGCACATGATGACTTCAAATTACTTTCCTACCCAGCCCAGCGACTCCTCATCGTAATAATGTTGAAAAAGATGATAATTTTTTATACAGCTGAAAAACTTTTCAAAAATACAACTCCGTAGGGACACACCTTACTCCAAGCTTAAAATCTACAAGTATAATTTTAGGCTTTCCTATCACACAACAACATTTCACTATACTTTTACGGAACGCATCTGTAAATTCAAGCATGCAATTCACCAAGTTTTTTCTGCCTCTATATTTTTCCTTTCATTACACTCCAGACTATACAGGAACAAACGTTGAAGCAAATCTACATATGTATAAGAATTTTACTTGGATTTTTTGGATATGTGCCAGAAAGTTAACTGGAGATGACAGGAAAATTGTTATACTTTTCCCGTCCACCAGTTATCACACTTTTTGGAACACCTGTGTCTGCCCTTTGGTATACGTTCCCCCGTTGAGAAAAAACCGCTGGGCACGAATACCTATATTTGGTTTCCATAGCCATAGGAAATACCATAGGAGATACTGTTGTTCCCAGTTTCTTTCTTCTTTTACATCCGTTTAGGTAGGGGCAACTTTATGAACTGCAACGCTCCAAAATAGGAAAAATTCCTAATGCCGAAAATCGAGAAGATTGCAAAACTTTAAATTTTGAAAAACATTTTCATGAAAGGATATGGCTGGAGAAAAATTCTTTCAATAAGGAGACGTGATTGAGTGGAAAAATCAAACTGTACGTGGCTCCAAAAATTAAATTCGAAAATATGTGTGCTTCGGACCCAAAAGGCAAAGACTGATTGGCATTTTTCATATCCAACACAATGACCACACACATATAAGCTTATATTCAATCCTATTCAGAGTTCCTGCAAAGGTTTCGTTTCACTAAAACATGTGAGAAAATGCATTTTCTCGCTTTCTCTGTGTCTCGTTCTCACATGCTTTCTTCTTTTTTACTACTGCGTAAAATTCCTCTCGATTAAGGGAGAACCTAACGCCCTTAAGTCTTCGTATCGGAAATAGCATCGGAATTGGTTGGCCAACAATTGGAATGGAAATTGGATCTGTATTTTTTAAAAACTCCAGCCTTGGACTGGAGCCATTTTTACAGGAGGAACTTGAATCGAGAATATTTTACGACTTAAAAGTCTCCGTCTGATGAAGTGGAATTGTCAAGGACAAGCATATATTTGTTAGCACCTCCGAAGCAATCAAATTGTAAAGCTTTTCAAGTGACAATCCTGAACCTGATCGTTTGGCTGGAGTGACTCATTTCCACTTCACGCCTCATTTAATGTACTCCGTATGCAAGCCACCGGGTCAGAGAGGAATAAAAGAGCAGTATATCTCCTGGGGTCCGTGCCGGTCTTGGGAGTTAATATGTAATAGTAAAACATTTTGTGCGACCAAAGAAATCAAATAAGTTTGAGCAAGTGAGAGGACGCTCAGATGAGGCAGAAACTATGCTTGACCTGGAGATCACCGAATATGAGCTTGGCAATGAGAGGATGACACAAACAGAGTTAACTTGTAGAGAGTGGGTTTATTAGAAGTATAGTGTGTGGGAGAGAGAGAGAGAGAGAGGTGAGGCCTCAACTCTCGAGCGGTAGGTCTCAGACCAGTGTTGGCAAAAACCCAGGGTTTTTGACAAAAACCCAAAAACCCTGGGTTTTGGGGTTTTTGGTTAATTGGGCAATTGGGTAATTGATATGTACATCTCCATGTCAATGATGCACGACATCATTTCAGCGGTTATTCGTGAATAATTACTTTTGCTTATACTATACAGTTTTAAATGACTTCAAATCAACTTA
>JAQFXU010002378.1:0-21218 GCA_034693705.1 Spatulosminthurus flaviceps
CCTATGCTAAGTGCAATGTTAATTCCTATGCTAAGAGCAGATTAGGTTAGGTTAGGTTAATTCCTATGCTAAGAGCAGATTAGGTTAGGTTAGGTTAATTCCTATGCTAAGAGCAATATTAATTCCTATGCTAAGTGCAATATTAATTCCTATGCTAAGTGCAATGTTAATTCCTATGGTAAGAGCAGATTAGGTTAGGTTAGGTTAATTCCTATGCTAAGAGCAATGTTAATTCCTATGCTAAGTGCAATGTTAATTCCTATGCTAAGTGCAATGTTAATTCGTATGCTAAGAGCAGATTAGGTTAGGTTAGGCTAGGTTAATTCCTATGCTAAATGCAATGTTAATTCCTATGCTAAGTGCAATGTTAATTCGAATGAGGCAGTTAGCCAACGGGGCAGTTAGCCAATGAGGCAGTTAGCCAACGGGGCAGTTAGCCAACGCGGCAGTTAGTCAATGAGGCAGTTAGCCAACGGGGTAGTTAGCCAATGAGGCATTTATCCAACGGGGCAGTTTCCTCGGTGGGAAATGTCCAGGGTGGTAGTCGCCCGGTGGGCAATTGTCCCCGGGGCAGTTGTCCTTCGGGGCATTTACACCGGGGGCAGTTAGCCTAGAACCGTCCTATGCACAGCTGGAGCCGAGCTGTATTGAATGTTAATTCTTTAACATGGGCTTTCGAGCAGAATGTATGTATAACAAGATTCAAACGGGAAAGCTAAATTCAAAAATGAGCTATATTTCAAATTTTTGCAATTTGTTTTAGAAATTTATAACCCCCTTTGGATTTTAGCTGACGATTTTTAATATTGAAAAATTCATTACAAACAATTTAGCTCCAATTTGCTCAACTAAAACTACCGAACTGTCAAAGGAAACTTTTTAATGTTCGTCTCAGATATTAGGCATATTTATTTGAATGCTCTCCAACAAGTTTTTAGGGCGGCTACAGCCTCCGTAGTAAAATAGTCTTGGCGTACGTCTGTATGTCTGTGGTCCATCGGTATAATAACTCAAAAAATGATGGACCGATTTTGTTGTAACGTTTGGTGAACATTACTTAGTTAGGTCCATATCTCGGGTGAGTTCATTAGTGGTTAAAAGCGGTTAGCGTGTTCGTGCACAAAAAATAAAAACCAAACAACTTTTTTACTCCTAACTATTCATCCAATGTTATTGATACTTTATACACGCTTACAATTGCAATTTAACAATACTCCCATATGTAAAAAAAAAATTTGACATCGATAACGAAGTTTTTGATAAAAAGCAATTTTGAAATCGATACCAAAGTTTTTTAATAAAAAAACAATTTTGAAATTGATAACCAAGTTTTTAAATTTTGAATATCTCCAGAATTAATTGGCGGAATTAAAATGCAAACAGTTTCAGGCATTATTTTGATTGAAATATTTTTAAAAATATACTTCGGTTGAAATTTTTGTTGATGTATACGTATTCAAAATGGTAAAATACTTTGCCATGGTACTTTTTGAAATAATATCAATATTGTACACTCACGCGGAACAGAGAGACGGCCATAGCTACACCACCCTACGTGAAAGCCTTAAATTATCGCGAGGCGATGATTTTTATATTATGCCTATGAAGTGCACGCACTTTGCTCTTATGGAACTGGAGACTTACTCCTGATTTTTCTCGCCCAGTTTTAATCAGCAATACATTTTTCAGTAGAAACCGTCGGAGTCGGAAATTAATCAATGCAGTTGCTGAAAGTCTATATTTAGTCTCTAATTTAGTCTGTATTCAAGAATTGAAATCTGGTCCAGCGTTGACCTTTACGTCGCCGGGATACCAGAAAACAAACATTTTGTACAAAGGTTTACATAGGTGTATAATTTATCAAATATCAAAGCTCCGACTTGGGCGAGGTGGGTCAACAACTACGGCTATCTATCTTCATTCCCTACAATCTAATTTATGATTACAAGGATTTTTCGAAAATTCCCGCAATTATTCAACCTATTCTTTTGACCCTCTTCCACCACCGACATTTATTCTCGTCTTTTTTTTGCAAATTTGGACTGAGGTTGAATCATACAGTTCCTATTTTTGACCCCCCATTTCCCCTGATGCTGATGTTTTTTCAAAAAGTACCTTGATGAATCCCCCTGGGCTTGTACAATTAGAATCAACAACGACTTTACCCGATCGCAAGGAAATTGTCAAAAATTTGTTTTTTCTTGTTTGGGGTGCTTCTGGAAAAATCATGAAAAACTTCCACACGCATACCCCCGAATACCCGAATAACAGGGAATTAATGTTTTTGGAAGTGGCCACTACTATATCTCAGCAACGGAGCATCGGAATGACTTGAAATTTTAAACTTAAGGGTTTTACGCAAATTCTGCGGCAGCCGTTCCTCCCGTTTTTCAAAAAACCAAAAATCTCGTTTTTGGTTTTTTTTGCGAAAAGTTCAAATTCTAGAATCATCCAAAACCCTACCAAAGACATTTTCAACCGATTCAGTGCAGGAGTTAGACCTTGATTTCACTAGTGGACTTAGCCATGGTTAAGTTAACTATAGTTAGCTTAACCTTCCAAAAGCTAGGGATTTCACTATGGAAATATGGTTAAGTTAACCATTTTTACGTATTAACAATAATGGTTAAACTAACCAATGGCTAATTTAACCATGGTCAAGTCCACTAGTGAAATCAAGGTCTTACCGGCTTGGCAGCTTGTATACCGAAATGGTCGGTTTAGGTCACCAAAATGTGCAGGTACGGTCTATAAATAAATTGACTTGAAAAATGCAAACATGTATTAGTTACAGGAATCTTTTATATAATTTAGGTGATTAGTAGTTTGATAAAGATATCCTTAAATTGTTTAAATTCCAATTTGCTGTCGTTTTCAATCAAATCAAATTACAAAGTACTTAACGATTTCAACCAAATTAAAACAGAACAATGGGACTCCCATGAAGTATAATATACATATATTTTCTTCGAAATCCGTCGAAGTGTTCTGAAGTTGTTTTTTCTAAAGCACTACTAGCAAACGATTTTAACATACATTTTTTAAAATGTAACTTGTATCATGTTTTATGTGTGCAAAGAATTTCTTGGAAATCGATAGTAGTTTCCGAGAAAATGATTATTTGGATTTTGAGTTTCCGTTTTTAATTTTTGTTACTCACACACACGGGGGTCGATTTCAGCCAATAACGTACTTAGCAGAGCCATTCGTCTGACGTATAGTAGCGTTCTTAAAAATTTGGAACAAAAAGGGCCCAGCATTCTGTGGGAGGCAACGGACGCACGGACAATAGTGTTCTATAAAGGGGCTGACGCCGCCTTAAAAAATCCAATTTCAATCTTATAACTGGTATCTTCTACCCAAAACTACGCGTTAATTAAAATGCGGCTTGTCGCTCCATTGCAGTGTGATTACAAGCCACTCAACCTCGGATGTCGCGTAGGTCCCTAAACTAACTAATGACTAACACTAACTAACTCATTAATGGTCAATGGAGGCTTCGGCAGTTGTTTTTTATTAGACGCTGTATTTCTTATAAATTCTAAGCTTACACTTCTATTCGCATGTGTGCCTCCTGCATTACCTCCACGTGATTTAGCAGCTTGTCCGAAGCACCCTTGATGTTCCGCCCTCTAGGTTCGGGAAATTCCCTATTGAATTTACAACGCTAAATAGCTTATAGTAGAGGGAGAGATCATTTCCTCAAAAAACCAAACCCTTTTATTCCCTCAAATCCTCAAAGGACCTTCAGCTCTCATCTACAGAATTATTTCTTATTAACAAATGCAAAAAAAAAGATAAATAGGAAAATTCAAAAAGATGACTGGAAGCTTCCTTATTGCTCGAAGAGTCTTGAAAAAATAGAGTTATTTATCTTGTAAATAAGATTAGCTACGAAAAGAAATCTCATTCACTTTAATAAAGTGAAGACAAACGTTAGTGAAAGTCATTTAAAATGTGAGGAATCACCGGAAGAGAAAGCCGTACTTTATCAAAGAATCGTAACTTTTTCCCGCAGTAAATCTTCGTGCTCGTTGCGTCTTTATCGCATAGTACACTAGTCTCTCAAACCCCAACCCTCACACCGTATTCACTAAAGTAGATCCTGCCAGTTTTATAGTGGCGTCAAATCGTGGAGACATGCATTGTACTAAAAGGTAACTCCGTCTCCTCTTACAAGATTAAGGTTACCCGTAGAAGAAGATTCTCATGTAATTCCGAGATGCTGACAGCTTAGCAAGGCGTGAAAATTAGATGTCATCTTAATTTCAATGGGTCCGTAAAGGATGAGGGAAGGAAATGGAAGGAATAGAATGAGACAAGACGCAGTCATCCTCAGCCTGTACAAGTGCTCAAGCTTGGAGAAAAAAGATACATGTCAACAGATGACATGTAATTAGATCAGGAAAAATCTAAGATTCACATCTCAAAGCCTACTCCATTATATAATAAATAATAAGAACCAATCCTAAGTCCAAAGGATTCCACTCCAAACAATCTCCTACTCTTGGGTAATCAACTGGAGCTTAAAATTCAAGGTTCTCTATAGCGGGAAAAATGTCAAGTTATATAAGACTAAAAAAAAATAACAATTTTTATCAATGCGTATAATATAATTATTACAAGCTTAGACATGTTATTTTCTATAGAAGACGGGAAAAATTATTTTCGTAGTTTCTCAAATCCTATATATGTACATACATACTAGTAAAATGTATAAAAATTCCTTGAAATTCCCATAGCTTTGACTGGATTTTTGATGCTCACAGTCAGACGGGTTTTTCTTTGTAATCTTGTACGTAAATGGGAAAAGGAATGCAAAAAAAACTCGACTTTTATTTCATGTCCTTGTCCAGCACAGACTTTGTTTTTTAGCCTTCCTTGACATCGATTAGCCTTAACTTTCATCTAAATATATACACATGGAGGAGGAGGAGGAGAAGAAGGAGAGAGAAGGGAAAGAAACTCTCGCTTTCTCTCCTCTCTTTTTTCTTCCACTCACACTTTCCCCTTTGCCTTTAGCCTATATATTTAGTAGCTCTCCGTCGCTGACTAAAGTTCTTTTCCCAAGGAGATGTGCGAAACCCAAGTGCAATATAATGTCCAAATGGAATTGAACGAGAAGAAAAGGCTACTTACGCACCGGCGATGACAAAAATCCTACCTTTTTACACTCAAATATCTCCCGTTTCTCTTTCCACTGTCTTTTTTTTGGAATTCACCCTCGCCTTTCTGTGAGTCTTGAATTATTTCGTGTATACATCTCTACCTTTAGAATAGCTCTTGCTCCCTTTATGTAGATACTACCTGTACAGCTGCAGCTGTTCCCATCTCCGAACAGAGCAGGGGCAATGTAGTATCCGTTCGTTCCCAAGTTTATTTAAGTGTTAACTTTTCTTGTTTGCATTTTCCAAGCCAGCCCAGACTCCAGACTTGCTATACCCAAGGAAAAATAATATGTCCAAGTCTCAGCCTCGACACTCAAATAATCACAGGAACAGCCATTTAAGTGGAAATGAGCAACGGTATATTTATTTTTTTATTTTTCTAACCATTTCAGTCCCATTTCCACCAGCTTCCCTTCCCCCATTTCTTACATCAAGAGTTCCCACCTGCACAAACATTTCTTACAATGATAGCCAAATTTCACTCTGAATCTAAAAGTGGAGCCTCTCACTATAAATTCACATATATACCTTAACCTTATTACGCAAGTATTCTTCTATATATTTCATACTCCTCCCCTAATTTTTTTGTTACAATAAATATTTAAACGCCCGGGTGTACCTGTCAAGGTTGAAAAAAAGTAAATGAAACATTTCAAGCTAAGAATATAAAAAGAAGATTTTTACATGTGAGAAAATACAATACAAACAAATGCCTTAACCTTGATGTCCCTCCATAATCTTGCTCCTATCTATTGTGTGTATTTTTATTCTTACTCATATATGTATAGACTAATATCCGCGGAGTCCCTTTCACCTGAAGAATGTTCTTATTAGAAAATTTGATGGGCTGGAACCGTCACGTGTTTGCACAGTCCCCACGTTTCACATAACAATGAAGGCTCTTTTTGAAAATTCAAGCCCTGCTATACAATACATAGCATATAATATTTGCTCTTACGAGTCTTTGAACTTTAAATCTTCTCTACACAATATTTGCCTCTCTTTTTTCGTCGGATGTCGGATGCTCTTTCACTGTAAAAAGAGGATTTTTATAATCTATGTAAATATGTGCAGTAGTATGTATGTATATGTAAATATATGAAAAGAGAGGAAAATCCCTGGAATGGCAGGACTGTGTCACTTACAGCAGTCATCCGGGAATCAAGAACCAGACCAGAAGATCCCACTCAAGTTGAAGTCTATATAAGTATTTATGTGAGTTTATTTCCATCCCTACGAGCGATGCCGTGGTGTAGGAGCGTGTGTAGTCGTCTTTACTTCAAGGTTTCCCTACTCCTATCTACTTTCTGGAGGAATGAGTTTCATAAATAATTTCCTCGAGTTTCAATCAAGGTTGACGCAAGTCTTAATCGTCTTCATGGCAGAGCTGTTTATATCCATGAATTTTAAATGAAATGACAGAAAGAAGCAAGTCCTATGTTTACTATCTTATACGACGACTACTCCAAATTTTTACATTATAACATAATTTCTACATTTTACCCATGAAAACCTCATTGAAATTACTCAAGCGAGAAGGATTCATGTATGGCTTTGACAATATTTCACGTGGATTTCCTTCCAACCCATTGTTAACATAATACATAGTGTGCACATGTTCCTTACACATGAAGTAGCTGTATATTAAAAAAAATAACTGGTTCAAGAAGAATTGAGCAGATGCACTGGATACAGGAGGGGGTACATGAATCCGAGCGGACAGAGTCTTGGAATAGAGCGAGAGAGTACATACTATAAGTCGTAACTGGGAGTAAAGTGCCAAAAGCAGCAGGGTGAGAGTTACAAGCAGTTAGGTAGCTTTGTATAGTCACAAACTGTGAACTAAATGTTATGATGCTATAAAAATCGACCCATGCTTCAATTTACTAATTTAGTGAAAAGTTTCGTCATTCATGAAAATGCGGTAAAGATTTTTTCTCTCTCTCTCTCTCTCTCTCTCTCTTTTCTGGTCCTACTCCATGAAAAATGTTGGCCTGACGGAAACTTGTGTGAACTGCCGGTGGCAGAACGGAAACATTTTTCAAGTGACGAGAGACGAGGTGATAATAATATGCTGACATCAACACCATCCACACATAAACACTGATAAATTCTCTCCCGTTCAAAATCTCTCTCCACCCATTTTTCCTTATGGTTTAGTACGAGTGTGTCTCTATAGGCTGGACAAGTGCTAAGAAAATGCATAAGAAAAAATATAAGTACAAAAATCCCTCCAGTTCCACCCACCCACTCATCAATTTCACTTTAAGCCACTCACACATCAATCATTTCCGTCAGTTGGAAATATTGTATTCCCTGTATTTTCCAGATATTTCCAAGTCGTTTTGGACTCCAAGAGCATATGTCGCCTTAGAATCCTAAATATGCAATATTCTCTGGGACTCATTACTTCTGCAAAGTGAAGGAAATGACTATGAATGGACTCAAAAGACTATTTTACACAAGAAAAACTTGAGAATAGTTCTCGAGAGAAAAAGGGACGTCCAATGAGAATACACATTTCTGAGGCTCTTTAAAATTCAATGGATTGTTTTGTTTGTATTATTTCTTGCGATTCTTCTTCCTCTTCTCTTTTCAGTTCCTTTCTCTCTCTCTCTCTCTCTTTCGTTCAAAAGTCATTGCAATGTCTTTTCATTTCCTATTCTGCGCGAATGAAAGTTTGATATGAAGATTGTCCCCTTTATATATAATAAAATACATAAATTCCAATGCTCATGATATTTTTCCCCCAAGTAGAAAATCCATGATGCATATATCCATACCCAGTTAGGAGGAGCAATGTGGAGGAAAAAATCCTTTACTTTCCCTCGCCCACCAAAGGGATCTTTATATGTACCATGTACTATTTTTCCCTCCCATGTTTGTAATTTAACGTATTACGTCTATGGTACGTGCAAGTATATGTCAAAGTACATATTACCCACAGAGAAAATCCATGTACCCATAGTGCCTAATACTTCCCAACAACTGTGCGAACGAACGGACATTTCCCCAAAAATAGGCAAGAATCAAATTGGTTCCTTGGCTTCAATCCAGATCAACTTTCCTCCAACTATCATTACTTAGCTATCTGAAGATTTTTTTTCGGCTCGTCAGCTGCTGGAAATCTTGGAATATCCAATGACAGGATTCTTATTTGAATTCCACCAATGCTACTCATAAATGCACTTTCATTTCTCCTATACCCCACCACAATATCAAGGATCTCAGAGAATTTCCCCCCTCGCAGGCAAAATGATGCGTATAGTACAAATGAAAAAATTTCCCAAATTCCCTCATAAAATATCATGTCAATGGACAAATAAAAATGAATAATAAATACCGTATATTGCCCCCTACCCTACTATTACTCTCCCATGGCTGAAGAGTACGTAGAGATAAGAATATATGGAATAAGCTCAAAAGTTGCAAAATGCTCTTTTTATTCCATCCATATTGGGTTATTATACATGGTTACTTTCCACATAAAACTAACAAGGACGCCGCACTTGTACGTTCTAGTCTTTATAGTATTCCTCTTCTAATCAGGAAGTAAGGAGATGGGACGGGACGGTATAGGTAATAGGTACATGCCTATAAAATGAAACGCCTGGCAAAAGATTAGCGTGAGAGATTTTCTTTTCTTTTTACATCCCCCTCCAATCATCCTTCCCCACTCTTACTCAACGACACAATAATTGCTAACTTTCACAATAAAATCACTTCATTCAAGGTTTTTCCCCCAATCTGTGTATCTACATGTATAGCTCCTATGCGTATGTATGATTCCATACATTAAGCTATGATTCCCTTGAAGAAAAAACTTGGAGTTATGATGTTGTAGTTACAACTTTTAATTCAATTTTCACTCTGTTGGGTCCCAATCCGGGGGGAAAAATCGCTAGCGCACGACTTCCAATGATAAAATTGCGAGAGTCAATGCACATTGGATGTGCAGCGTGCAACTTGTAAAACGCTCCTGTAAAAAAAAACCCTTTCCTAACAATATGTGACAATCTACAACCAATTTAGGATCCTTTTCAATCCTTCTTATTTTCTTTCAATTTCATGCTTCACAAGTATATTCTTTCCGGCTCCCCCACAACTCTTGATCAATCCAAATTTTTCCACACTGGTGAATGAATGTAGCTTGAATCTTACTTAATACATAAGAATTTGTAGAGTCACTCATACTTTAATATTTAGGAAAACCAGGAAAATTTCTTTAGAAAAAAATCATTCATATGGAAAATAACTTGTATATACTTATTAGCTTAAGATTCTTTGAATTGCATCAATTCAATTTAATGGGTTATTTCCGTTTTATTGTACTCATTCCGGTCAAATGTACTGAATAATTTCCCCATTTAGTTATTTGTAAAATCTTGTTGATGTTTTTGGAGGAATAATTATTGATAAGGCTCGGAAAAAGTATCAATTGATATTTGGAATTTCTCATCCGCACTCTGTATACTTGGCCATAAGATACTAGTTTTTTATGTTCATATCCGAGTTGTGTGAGGGAGACGCGTCCAAAATCACATATAAAATGAAGGAAAGCTGGAGTATCTGGACTTTTCCAAGAAACCCGTAATAAGTTGAGTAGCTACTTGAGCTACTAAACTTTCCCATTGCGGTCCCACCATCCATCCTTCCTTAAGGAGGCAAACGTGGGCCACTTCATGAAAAACAAGATAGGGGCTAAGCTTATGTGCTTAAGGACGTCAAAAGAAAATTGTTCATTTTAGCGCTACATTTCCTCTAGTCACTTTCAGTGCCTATAATATATAGCAATAGCAGTGCAATGGTGAAAGATTGTCAAGGGAATTTTGGATGAATTTTTTGGATCACAAATATCGGTATATTTTGTATATTATTACTATGAGGGCTTAGAAGACTGGAAATTTTCCTCTCCAAAATATTGTGTGGGAAATTGCGCATGATTTTAAATTATTTTTACAAAAATGAAAAGCGGCTCTTTCCAAAAAGGCTGTACGAGTATTGATTTAAATGTTGAACATCTCCACATGAAAAGTTCATAGTTGAGGCTGATTTAAAGTGACACACACTTTGAAACCAATAAACAGACGAATATAGTGTTGTAAGTTGAAAGAATATTTTATTCAAAATTATCCAGCCAAAGTCCTTGCATTCCCACAATAATTCCTTACAGCTAGATTTTAACACCCTTCTCCCTGTCAACTTGGATCTTTATGAGCCATAAAATGCAGTATGCAATGGTGGAATAGTCTAGTTTTACGTTGGAACGACAGGAGCATGAAATTTATGTAATTTAAAATACTATTTCAGATTCTATGACAGCAAATGCATATTACATGGACACTTCATATCTTCGTAATAGTATGTATAGCTGGAGAGAGAAAAAAGGAAGGGACGACGGTGGGAATGAAATTGCCCTCAAACATTTTATCTTCTTCCTAAAGATTTGACTTCAACGATCCCAATTCCTTTTTATTTCCCCCTAGAAGCCTTTAAGAAGACCTAGGTCAATGTGAGGAACGTTGAATTTCTTTTTAAACTCTCAATGCTCTCACCGCAGTCGAAATCGTTGGAGTTAAAAAACTCTCTTAAACTTTGATTAAGTCACATGTGACTTTGGTACTAAAATTAATGCTCCTCAGGAAGTTCCTCGGGCCTAAGCCTCTATTTAAATACTTTAAGCAGTGCTCCAAATAAAATTCCATGGTCCCTGAGCAAAGTGCATGGTGTTAGAGCCACACACACGCGACTCTCCCCCCAACACCAATGTAATGTCATGAATATCACAGAATGAGATTCACCATTATTCGTGGCATACAATACTATTGCACACCACGACGTCTACTGTACACATATTTATACATATATGCACAGACCCAAAGAGCATCCAAGACGAGAACCGATATCTCACCATATCACTTGAGAATGATATCCCCACCACTACTATTACATTTCGTGGTAAATTCTTAGCCGGAATTAGGAATGTGAAGCAAAGTGGAAAAGTAATTCTGTGCCAAATGTTCAATGTAATTTATTCAAATAATGAAATTGCGTTCTGGTCCTTGGTAATTTCACGGTAGGAATTGATTAGAAATATATTAGGATCTGTCTCGAAAAAGCCTGATTTCCATTGATGGTACAGTCGTAAATGACATGGATTTTTTCCAACCTCCATAATTTCCACGAGCCTTTCCCCCCACCCCCGTCGACATGCCTCCATTAGAGTTATAAAGTTAGTAGTAGTCCCTATATAATACGCTGTTGTCATATATGTAGAGAGATCCATCCACAGAGTAAATATCCATAGCACTCAAATTCCCAGGGAAGAATCCATTTATAGAAAATACATTCTTCTCATCCCATATTCCTCCAAAATTATATAGAGTCTCAAGTCTTAAGAAATTATATTGATAGACTCACCAATAAATTCCCCTTCTTCCAGCCCCCCCCCCCATATTTAAAGTGTTATTATAACATTAGCCTCAATTTGCTGGAGTCATGACAGGAAGAGGAATTTTCACAGCACTTGTGGCTCAATTCTTCCTTTATCTTCCAACACGAGAGACATTGAGAATGAAAGCTTAAAAGGATTAATTGCGGAGAGAATAGAATCAAGCTCCCCTCATATCTATGTCACTCGTATACTCATTCGCAGGATCCAACCAAATATCCAATTCTCCATGAGCTTCCTCACCACTACGTATAGTGCACTATACTATAAGTATGCACAAGTGCCATAGGTTTTTCCACACATCTATACAGTCATACGTAGTATATAAAGTTGAGGGAAAAAATTGGCTCAAATAGCTGTACATTTCGATTTCATACATTGAGTAGCTTTTGTATATATAGGGATTGTGCTCAAACCATATTTTTCATAACTTATCGCTACAATCGCTGGATTTGTAGGACGAGGAGGAATTTCACGAAGTGTGAATGAATAGGATGGACTAATGGTTGATAGTGAAAAGTCAAGACAAGGGATGAGGCATGCGAATGTGTACATTGCTATATATATAGAAAATATAGAGTGTGGATTTGGCCAAGACAAAAATTTGCGGTTCAGCATCCAACGAATTAGATAAACTGGGCGAGATAAGGAATAATAATGTAAAAAAAAACAGCGTAATTTCACACCACATTCCCTTTATATATGTACGAGTCAAAGTTGCCAGTACTGACTAATGTACAACCTTCACTCATGACAATAAAGGCTTTCTGCATTACATATTCTGACATTTATTCCCCATTAATGGCAAACTCCATCTCCAAATGGCTTCCCCTCTTCGAAACAAAACCTAGCCTACTAATACATATTATTTTATGTGTCACTAGGCTATACATATATTCTCTATATCTACATTTTACACTATTTCTTCTTTCTCATAATCAACTGCTGATTTGAGAGTGGAAAAAGCCTCGGAACAAGAACCAACGTATCATGGAAGTGCAGCGCGAAACAAAATATGTCTGTAGCAACAAACTAGCAAAACCCAAACTTTCCCTTATTATTCCATTACTCAAATATCTGTAGTACACGAAAAAGTTAGGGAAAAGGATGACACTTTTTAATACAGGCCCCTCATGGATCCAAACTTACCAGAACTCATATGAGTAGAATATGAAAGAATTTCTTTCAAGAGATTCACCGTAAAATAAATATTTTCTACAAATTTCTTAAGCAACAGGACGAGCACGCGGGGCGCGGGTTTCAATTAAAATCTAATATATTGGGACTTGGAGACTTCCCGTAATATGAATATGTCTTGTAAGAGAAGACTTTCTTGTAATACTGCCGACTTTGGAGAAATAAATCAAGAGGCAATTGTGAGTTATGGGGCGTATAGTAGAAGTTAATTAAAAATGTGTCATCATTAAATTTAGCTGGAAACTCATAATAAGAGTGGTAGTATTATTTTGGACTTCCGTAAACCCAAATTATTTGGGCCTACCATGGTAAACATCCTGTCTGTAGCCCCTAGGGTTTCCTATAAAAGGGATATCATTTGACACAGTGTTGGTGAAAAAGAAACCCTTTTTTTTCTTTCCTCACTCAGTCCCTAGTTGATTCTATAGTATAGTAGGGAAAGAGCTCTACATATAATTGTAGGTATTGAAGAAACTATCCCGTCCATAAAGTTGTTACACCTACTCATTATGCAAACGCACTCTGCAGTTAATAGTCTAAAGAAACTTCCCCAAATGATTACTGCGAGTGAGGGTTCTTAAAATAGACACTCACTATGGTTTTTTAAAGGGTAGAGAATGAGTGGATTTCCTATATCTGAACGAGCTCATTACCAGGTTGTGTAAGTAAAAACGTTTAAGCGTGAAGTGGAGATCATCCAGGGGGTTTACGTATATAGATTATGTTCGGCTCACTTCTCAACTCTGACTTTAGATGATCCAGTCCATAAAAACACGAGCTTTTTACTCTACACTAAGCTTTGACTTTATCGTTTCCGTGTCTTGAGGGAACTGAATCAAATTTGAAAAGCTCAAAGTAACTTCTGTACACGTCATGTGTGGCATAGTGTATGTTCAGTTGGTTCAATTATATATAGACATTTTCTACATAGCTATATATATATGTATACTATTATATAAAAGTGTGGGAAAACATTAGGAGTGAAATACATGGTCTATAGGACTTTGTATTTCCCAATGGAAAATTCACAGTTAAACGCATGGACACAAAAAAGAATAGAAGAAGTTGTAATAAGGAACTTGCCTGATTCCTTAAGATTTCCATTTAGTTAGTACACCAAGACTCGAACATGTGGTCACAAAAAAAACAGATTTTCAATCTAAATAATTCAAATACAAGGAAATGTTTGTCTTGGAAGGAATTCCCTCCGTCTTCCAAAGAATTAACTCTGATTGCTTTCCATAGATTTCCTTTATCCCGCTGACTTGTTTTTTATACATTCAACTTTATACATAGGAATTTTTGCTCAACAGTCCAAATCGTGTCATTTACTAGAGTTATGGGATAACAATATGAGTGGAATGAGGGGCAGTTTCTATGAAGTTGAAGGTGACTTGACGTACTATAGTACATATTATGGATAATAAACCAATGAATGTTTGTTTACAAACCCCCCCAAAAAAGGTACGTAAATAAAAACCAATGGTGATTTGAAATAAACTACCACCAACTCGATTGTCTTTTGTGGACAGAATGTGATTCAACTGGGTGAAAAATGGTTGACCTCCAAGGATCTTTAGAACTTTGTTGGATTTAAGAGGCGGCTCTCTCTCTCTCTCAGTTTGAGGGAAATATAGCACTAAAATATGGTGAAAGAACCGTACACTGTGGCTGACTGCACTAGCGTACGCCAGTCACGCTTCTGAACTTGCTCGAGCTGAACTACCCGGTTTTCATGTCTCAACCAGCTTCCTCCCTTGATCTCTATATGCGAGAACATGTCCACTTACTTTACTACTACTACTACGAACTTACGACTCCTGCTACCCAAGAGTGAAAGACAGAGAGAGAAGAGCGAGTCCAAAACAGTGCTCTTTCCTCCATTAATACATAACATCTCTCACCCAAGCACTATGGATTATTACATATGCATGTCAACAGGGATCTTGAGTAGGGCCAACAATAAGATCTTACAAAAAACAAGCACATATGAAAATCTTTTCCATCATTCTATATCTACAGAATCTTCCAACGGGCAAAGGGAACGACAGACAGAGAGAGAGAGAGAGAAAGCTTTTGCAAAATTCAACCCATCAGAGGCCGACTGTTCCCTGCAATTTATAAATACATACAGACATCATGCACGCACATAACCGTGAGTACACACAATAACACTCGTTGAGAGTTGCGAATATTACAGTGAGCAATTTTTTTTCACATGTAACTTTTCACATGTAGAACCATACTAAAAAAAAGTCTATTTTTTACCAAAGCAACCGATTCATTTTTCGGTACACATGAAATTCCCATCTCAGTTTTTCCCCCTTGTCAACATTAATACGTTGCAAACTGCATTTTTCCCCCTTGTTTTCTCTATACTTTACCGACATTACACTTGGAACAGTGCTTCAAGTCTACACCAGTACATTTTTGACTTGCCCCTTCCTCTCCACTAGCTTTGTTCTATTCTACGTCAAGGAAACCCATAGAAAGACACCCATTCCCTCCATTCATAACTGTTCAAACGCAGAAGTTATTTCTCCTCAATCTATATATGTAGATATTACTATTCTGTAAGAGTAACATATTAGTAAATATTTTTCAAGTTGAAAAAAAATATTCTGTTTTTCCCCTTGTTATACAATTGTGGTAGGATTGTTTGTGTACATTTTGTTTTTTTCCTCTCAATTCCTCTTGTTGAGGCTCGCTCTTGATTTAAAATGGCAGAAAGTGCAAGGGAAATATATATCTTTCAATGTCAGAAATTTGAACGTGTCCCACTTTACCAATGAGCATACAATACACAGCAAGGGCTTTCATTACGACGTGGAATGAGTCTATGCTTGTTTTTCAAATTACAGATTGTTTTTTTTTTCAAGCAATATCTCCCAAGTTGATATGGGTCTCATTTTCTTGCCAAAATGAGACTTTATTTCCTACAGGGGTTTTTTACTCTTGTCTTTATAACTAAAAGTAAGAGTAAAAGCATGGAGAAGAAATCATCTGTATTCCATATGGTGAGTATGTTGTGGTAGTAGTAGTAGTAGTAGTAGTAATAGACGGCAAAGGATGGAACTGCCGTATTCAAAACTCATTTGTCTTCTGCTTACAAGTGCCAAGATAACGTAGCCTTGTTTGCAACCCAAGATGAATATTGTAACTCTTTATTAGCTGGGTTCTTGGAGAAGGAAATGTAAGAATAAGATTAATTAAAAGGACTCCCACCATGTACAGCTTCTCTGAAACCCATAGTTGTGGAAACTTCAGCCTTCATCCTCGTACTAAGACTCCTCGTCAATTCAAACGGGTGGGTTTCATGAGAATGAATTTTCTCATATTATTTGTTTCTTACAAATTGTACATGAGCTGGGATTTCCCATCAAGTGGTATGGTTGATGGAACGGGTGTGTTTACTACATTGAAGCTTTCCTTCAAATGCTCTTACTAAATGCACACTTTGAAATTCAGTATAGAATTTACCCACGTCTATGAATTCTTGTACTATAATTTGCACTCCCGAGTATATGTACTCACTTTCACTTACTATGCACTCTCGGTGTGAGAACCATATGTAAATTTTAAATTCCAAAGAGCTAAACGTCATAAGCCGAGCTAAATTAATTACATGGTCTATAACAGTTAAATCCAAATGGTTTTGTTGGAATGAAAGGTTAACTTTTCGTGGGCAAAAGAAAGACTATTCTGTTGAGAAAGTCAGAGAGAGAGAGAGAGAGAGATGAAAAAATAGCCCTATAAAAGAGTGTACGCAGGAGGATGGGGTAGTGCAATGGAGAATTGCATGATTACAAAAGATGAGATTCCATGGTAGAAACGGAAAACATTCCTACTAATTATATCCTTGGTCGGCCTCACCAACTTGGTATGTAGAGCTTTGATGAGAGTAAGGGAAGTTGTGGAATAGTGTGATGTTTTTATTAACCATTCGTACATGTCTAATTTGAACAAAAACTTTCATTTTCTAAACTTACAGTGTATGTGGGGCTGGGTGGAAAATTCAAGTCCACTTGATTTCCATGCAGATGCATGATCACTGAGATTGCCGTCTGGTACAAGAGTTTTTGACACTCTGCTCTCTCTCTCTCTCTCTCCTAGTTTTCCCGGAGGTTCCCTCAAAGATTCGGAGCTATTCCAATTGAAATTTCCTCCATTCTTATGTCTTCATTTCATATTACGCTCATGACAATGCTTGTGCATATGTCAATTAATTCCCCTTTTCCCCCTCCCCCTTTTAAACCGTAATCGTGTAGTGCATTTAAATAATTAAGGACTCACTGACTGACTAACTACAGAGCGATGCGAGGCGATGTGAAAAGTAAATAAAATCTTGTTCCAATTCATCAAGGCGTGCTTGATAATGATTGATAACCTCTATAAATCTCAACCTTCACCGTATAACAATACAGGCAGAATTTATATGGACGTCATAGTACACACAATCTGATTTTAATCCCAGAATATTTTGCAGTCCTCTGATAAAATATAGATTACTCAATCCTTGCTAACTTGCTATATACGTGAATACACGCTCCATATCTTATCAAACGTATGTGTAGGAAAAATTGTCTCTGGAGATTTATTCTCTCCTATACGACCGTTGTACCTTGTAGGTACTATAGCAATAACAATATGTGTAGTCTTGAACAGGACGAAGTCAATACAGCCTGGATTTATTTGGGATGCGTCCTCTGAATGACTGCAATCCCAGCGAACATTTATAGCATAGCATTCATAGCATTTGTCAGCGTTGCAATAAGCGTCAAAAGTGATTGTCTTCCCATTCATTTCCAACAAATAAATTTCTTTCCCGTGAACTACTAATTTTGAATTTCATTCTCATTTCCGATAGTACTTTTTTGTAGTATGTAGTAGTGTTCTAATTCAAGGTCATTTCAAGTTCCATCCCAATGGCCACGTATTTTCGCCCAGATTCGGACGAGTCCGAAGGTGATGATGAAGTTCCTTTTGGACGCGCGGCTGAAAAGTCAAGGTATTTTATATTTTTGCTCTCCACTAAATTGTTGTCCTATTATAAAATACTTGCACGAATACATGTACATGAAATTGGCCTTATAGATTGTTGGATAGCTGGGAGGGTTTGAAAGAGCTAAATTATATTAGTTTGAATGTGCTATGTACATTTAATACTGTTAGCGGGGAAGAGGTAGATCAAATGAGTCTTTGATGTTTTTTTCCGGTACTCAAGCTATTTTTTCATCGCTATTAGGTTTCTAAACATTTCCGAATTACATCAACAAACACTCATCTTTGTGTATTTTGGCTTTTATGATTTCATACTGCATACATATGTTGGGAAAGTTTGAGTGGAAGGACGATAAGTGAAGGGACTGAAGGTTAGCAAGAAAATTATAGGAATATAAATGGACTACTGCGCTGCTGCTGCTCAATTTTTTCCCCATGTGAAGTTGAAAAGTGTTTGGAGAGGGAATGGTAAAAGCAAATGTGAATAAATATCTGTTCCTACCCTAAAAATTCTTGTGATCATTACCGCCTTTAGTATTTCTGGCACATGTTCCCTTTTTTTCTCATGTTCCGAGCACGGATCCGTGCAGGTATTCATATCTTTAGTCTTCTTAGAAAATGTACGGGATTACTGGCTGGGCAAAGTTCATGAAATGAAGCAACTTTAAGGTTTCCTCTCCAAATCCATTGTCATACTAATGAAAGTTTTATTAAGTCATGTGGAATGAACAGAATTTATTCACGAACGTCCCGATTTCTTAAGCAGAGGGAAGAGAGAGAGAGAGAGAGAGAGAGAGAGAGCAGCAACTCTATAGCTCTCGATATCTGGAAGCATTTTTTCCCATGGTGGAAAGGTCATTGGAAATTAGACTTATTGTTATGCAAGTTAAATTGTGTGAAAATACATTAGAATTTGCTGATTCACAGCTCATTCCCTTGCAGATACCGAGATTCGGATAATAACGGGAAGAAAAAGTAGGGAAGAATGTATGAGAGACATTGCTTATGGCATGAGAATTCTTGAGTATGTGTAGCACTCACATTTTCGAATGCCAACCACGAATCTCCTCGCAAGTTTCTAAGCCATGAGCACAAAAGTCCGCTAAAAAATCGGAAGAAGAAAGACCAAAATAAAAGGGTTAGGATTTTCCCAGAACTTGACAATTCCTTTGAGAAACTTGAAAAATTTAATTTCAACACAAAAGCTTCTTGGACCAAGTTAATTGGAGAGTACAGTGATAGGAGGTAGGATCACAATTTAGTTTTGTGTCGTATATAAAAAGCATTTTGATCAGATCAGTGTAATTCAGACAGGCATTTTGAGGATGGCTTATCCCTCCAGCTATCTTGTCCTGCGTAAATACTATTTTTCATTCTATCTTTATTTATTTTTTTGCCAATCTTCAACCTAAAAACTACAATAGTAATGTGACCCTGAGTTGATTGGAACCAAAAAGGATAGTAACCTTACCCACTTTATCCTAATCCAGCTTCAGATAAATGAAATGAGGCTAACTTTGAATGCAAACAAACCATCCAGAGGTCCCACAAATATGCATGCTTCAATATATACGAGCCCATATTTTCCACATGATATATTTATACAACTAATGCAATAAGTACCATTCCAAGTGCATATATTTGAGAGGCTAAACAACCATATTCAGTATTGCCCCCAATTGTTTTTCTTATTTCATGAGTACAGAATTATAAATACATTTTATGTTTTTGTCCAGTCGTGTGGAGCCACCTAAAGATAATTGGGATCTGTTCCAGGAAAATCCACCAGAAAATGAAACCCTGGCTTATGAAGACCAACGGTTTTACCAATACACAATAAAATGCTTGAAGGTTTGATATGACTTTATATCCTCCAAAGGCTGTAAATATTGATGAAATCATGAATCCATGAGTAGTCTCTGGTGTACTATCAATAACCAACCATCTTAATAACGCAGTCATGCCTATTATTTCAGCTGCTCACTTACGTCACTGCCTTCCTAGTCATACTAGGCACTTCAGTTATTTCAAAAGTCACACTCCTGCTGATGACATCTCAGTTAGATCCTCAATTGAGCGCTCGGCTACTATGCTCTAACTCAATGAGTATGTATATTTTTCTTCAAAATTCATTACAATTTAAGTAAATCATTTTTTGTTCCATGAAACCTGATTTTGATATCCATCAAAAAATACCCTATCAATTGGAGAATTGACTGCGGCTTTAGATTAGTTTATAGTCACTTGCTGATATGTTGCTCAGGAATGTGGCTGATATTGATAAAAATGACATTTTACTTTTAGATAGGAGGCGTAGGGTGGAGAATTCGTTACATGAAAGGATACAATGGACTTGGGCAATATTTTTCTGCTTTCTCATCCCCGAAATCCTAACCCTCATTAGGTCCCTTAGAATTGCTATCTTCAAAGGTCCTCCAAAGCCTTCTATAACGGAGTTTCTTGTTCCCCTGTTTTTCGAAGTAAGTACTTACTTGCCTTGTAATGAACCATTACATGATTGTATATAGAATTCTTGTGTAAATCAACCTGCTCATGTCAATACACTACATATATGCTTTTTATACATTTCGTATGGCTAATGAACGTGTAGTGTAGCGTAACCCTTAAGCAAGTAAAATTTTGAAACATGTGCATGTATACTTGAGACTCAAGCAGTTTGAGATTTGCAAAGCATGAATGAAAGGGAGAAATATTTCCTCGTAGGTCTGTCATACTGTTGGACTTGGACTTTTTACATTCTCCGTCTTACCCAAAGTACATGTTATCAAAGCAAGTATGTTGGGTAATGCAGTATGTCTACTCCCTGCTGTGCTTTCAATGATATCAAGAAATCGGATCAATTCTACCAGCAAATCTTGGCTTGGTCTAATGATGGTGGATCTGGTTGCCATTATTTTCCAAATCTTTGGTCTTCTCCTTTGGCCACTGCTATTTGCAAAGGATCCCGGGGACCTGAAATGGCTTCTTCCTCTTTCTGCAACGTTGATTTCATTTGGGTGGTGGGAAAATTTTGTTTCCAAGCATTCCAGAATGGGTGAGTTATTTTTGGTCGAATGCTGCTCCTTCCAACTTTATTAATGTGTATTTGTCAGCCCATTTTTTGTAGTAGGAGTAAAAAAGTAAAAGTTCATTTTAATTACAGGTTTGAGCAGAATGCTGGCAGAAATTAGAAAAAATGTTGTAGCGACGCGTTCCCATTCATATATTTACATTTCTTTAATAAAAATGGTCGTATTTCTTGCCGTCATGTGCCTCTCCATTCGTATAAATGAAAAAGACCCTAGTGCAGTTAAATATTATTTCAAGGATTTTAACGCGGCCTTTTATAAAAGATATTTGAATGCTACGGAAATTGGACAAACTATTGCAGAGGGTGTTAC
>JAQFXU010002379.1:0-21208 GCA_034693705.1 Spatulosminthurus flaviceps
TATGCACTCATAATCAGACCCTTTCATAGATTTTTCCTCATTGACGTAACATCTAATTGATATTGGATATCTATAATGAAGCAGCAAATATACTCGTAAGTACGTACATATATATATATATGCAAATGACAATGAATCCCGATTTTGCCAGTATGTAGTAGAGTTTTGCGACTGGGAGTGGGTAGCAGATGATTTTGAGCACACGGTTGGAGTTGGAATGGAATGTGTTTAGGGGCTGTACACACACTCATTTAAGTCCCTTGTCATACACATGAAATTACACACGATGGGTGTTTATGTATTAAATACATAAAACTGTACCTGACTTCGTGTTTCATATGTAGTATCTGAGGCATCCCTCTATACTAGTATAATTTAACATTGAAGTTATCCTCTGAGACTTGGAATTTGTACAGAGTACAGGCTGTAAAAGAAGCAGGTTTGTCTATATGAGCTGAAAAAGAATGGGATTTGCATTCACAGGTCATATGGAGAATTCCAGAACTTTCTAATTTATGCTCATGTGAAATGAATTGTTGTGCAAATTAAGATCGTCTAGGAATGTCTAAAAGTGTGCAAATGAGAGACTTGAGGATTTTTTCACATTGGCATACATTAGTTTCGTTGCTAAGGTTACTTGTCCATTGACGGAGATGGGTTCCAGGGGCGAAGTGAATGGAGTCTTGAGAGTTGTGGCTGATATTGAGGCAGTTTCACAGATCCGGGTTTCTGGAATGAAACAGATGGCTGCAGTCACCCACGTTTGGATGTATACCTACATAAATGCGTGTATGCCTGTATGTACTACATAGATGTAACATTATAATTCTTTGAGAATTTCACAGACATTTCTTTGAGTGTGGTTGGCTGGATATATAGTTGAAGACTCCGTCGCTTTTGGAATATATAATGTACAGTATAGAACGAACAAACGATTTATAAGAAACGAGGCAACCCTGCTGCTACTCTTTTTCCGCGTGTTCCTCAATCCTCTGCTCGCCGTCCTCCGTGTGTAAATGCATCTCCTAGAAAAACGAAGCTGTGGCAGCGCCAACTGACAGAGTTTTATACAGACGCCATGCACTCCATGTAAAAGCATACACATGACAAGAGCACATTGCGGGTATATATACAGGGGAGACCAGAAGGAATGAATTAGTGAAACCTCTGTGTCGTATATACGCAGCGTAATATTAAAAGCTGCTTGAATAATTTCAAGCATGATTCTGCATGAAGTATACAACTTTAAGGAAGGCTTCATTAGTCTGCTAATTATTTTATAATATAATTACATATGAATTTTCTTATCGTTTCTGGAGTAAGGCAAAAGGCATGCACTCCACCGCATTATGCTGACGCCAGTTCTCATTTTATTCCCTTCTGATATTAAAAAAGCCAGTTCACTTACTCCCTTTATTGCATACCTTTGTGTAAGCATGTATATATGTGTCTGCTATGCATGCAAGGATGCTAAAACAGAAGTCGGAATATCTCTATTTAATTCATTGCATTCCTGTAGCAGCATATGAATATGGTTGGTAATAAGTTACTTTACTATTCATCGGAAATGTTTTCTCAGCCCTAACTCATGTTCATTTGTAAAAATACTACCACGTCCCCTCACAGGATCATAATTGTTTGTGAGAGTGCAGGATGAGATGGTAGAGGGTAGAGGGTACAGTAGTACCAATGTGAGTATACGTACAAGATATGGAGTGATACCTCACTAAAATTCCAGGAAATGAAAACAATGTTGTTATGTATTTTTGAGAGCTCATTGCTGTAACGATGATGGTTGTTAAGCATTGATTACTTCTGCATATCTCTGTATTAGTAACATGTTTCACTTGCATGAGATGGAATTCCTATATGCATTTTGAAAGCTCGCAGATTCTGCTATACAAAGCATTGATAACACAATCAACTAACAATATCAGGGAGCCTCTTGTCTAAATAATTATATCATCATCAGCTGTCAATATAGCATGCATAATTCCCTTTTTAACATCTGACCCCAGCCAACTTCACTGGCACATTTATTCATCTATACTCATTTTTCCTTTCCAACATAAATGAAATTTCTTGAATGGAATATTATTTAAATTTTTAATTCACATTTGCATTGCAACGTCATCTTTGGATATGGGAATTTGACAAAATAACAATGTTAAAGAGTGCTGTAGGCACAATTCTTTAATGGCTAATGGTAAGATTCCATGTTAGGGAAGTATGTATGGAAACACAAAATATTATTACTTAACTACCGGTCTTCCACTCATTTAATGATATAATGTACTTACTTCCTCGCAAATGCATGTAAAACCCTTTCTGGCGCCGCGTAATTGGAACATATTGTGGTCATATGCAGATACAATCAATACACATAGAATCGTAAAACATTTCCTTTTGTCAACATATATAAATACATATGTAACATACTCCTTGCAAGTATTTTTATCATAAAATGTCCATGAATTACCAGGACTGCCATTGGAAGAATTTATTAATTGGAGTATATCGATTATTAGACAGAAAATAATATTTGTTTTCCTTGATATTATTTCAGGAGTACCGAGTAAGGAGTAATATCAAGGGAAATAAATATTGTTGTAGAGAGCTTATTTTGCAGGTAAATCATGTATATTTATCTTATGGCTCACATCACATAATAGTGTATAAGTAGTATGTGATTCTTAAATCAGACTCTCAAAGTCGTCCTACATATCATGTATGTATGTTTACTTTTTATGAACGGTAAAATATTGATGCATATAAAAATACTCATTATTTACTGTCAGAGCTTATTGTATATACGTTGACAAACTAAGAGCCCACATATTTTTGGAAGCAAATAAGCATTACATACGTGTGTACTAATACATTCTACTCTCTACTCTACTGCATTCAGTGTCATTCTTCTGAAGTTGTAGTAAAGTGCAAAGGGCACAGGCACAGGAGCATTCATAAAATGAGATATTAAATCGCACTAGAAAAAAGAGCAGATAGCTGAACAGAAATTGGCACGGCATGATGATGTATGTAGTGCACGTAAAAATATGGTAAAAGTCGTTGTCCAAGTACTAAAGCTGGGACATCTGAGGAGCACTGGCCAAAAACATAAAATATATCCAAAAATTACGCAAAAAATACATAACGTTTGTTTATATATTCAGCTTGTTTTTGCGATTGTGAACATCAAGCGAACAATACATAATGCCTGTATCGGTTTCTAGCGAATTCAGTTTAGTACGTACAAACGATGGGAAGTAAGCAGTTTTAACATATGTATTTAAGCACTTATCTATTTATATCACGAGATATCATTTGCACATTCATCAATTATTCGATCTTTTAGATATATCTATACCAACTCAATGACAATGAGTATGAATGCAATGGCAACATAAAAAATGAATGCTTTTCAATGTGTCATACCTAAAATATTGATTTGTTTAGTCATACGAAAATAAGAAAAGTGTGCTTATTGGGAAAAGTCGTAATGAAATTGTAAAAACAGTATTGCCAGTGAATCATTCACAATCAGTCAGTTTTACTAATAATTCCGCACCTGAAAGCATTTGTTCAATTCAGCATTCAGCACCTGTTCTGCTCTCTTACGATAGATTCCATCAACTCCTCAAGAAGCATGCACATATGCACAACGGCACAACCTTTGCTGATACTGCAGACTTCCACAGTTGGCCTATACGTACCTACATGACACTACTGTGTATACTCCGAGGGGTATAAAATAACACGGGAAGTAATTTACTTCGTGGAGGATGGTGATCCTAAAAGTGAATAACACCTGTCGCAAAACCGACAAAGTGTACCTTCAAAGTGTCGCTACAAGTCACCCGATAATACATAGAAAATACAGTGTCAATACCGGTCAATCTTCGTCAATCGACGGCCAGAGGTATACGTTTTCATTTATAATGACAACTTGGCGGAAAAAATCGCTTCTAAGATGTTAGAATTTAGAAATAGTATCTATTTTTTGTAAACCTGGTTTCAGATTGCCCGAACATTAATTTCTGAGCGATTTTGTATAAAAATCGCAGTATCATTTATATTCACATAGACAGTGTATCTGTAGACCGTAAATATTGTCGATCATCTCCGCCATCCGCGACTTTGCTTTGCTGCGATTACTCTCCTGCAAACTAATGTTGGCCGTTTTTCCTGAAGTCACGGGCTTGAAACTTGTAAAATAGGAGAGCTATGCGAATTAAAAGCAATTTTTTTCAAAATAATCCATCGCAACTTATGAAGCGAGCGATTAAACTTTTTAATTCAAAAGTCGCGTCGCTTAGCGACTCGCCGATCAAAACCGATGCGAAACCAGCTTAACCGTACGTTTTTTTCCTGTTTCCGGAAATAACCCTTAAATTGAACACCGTTTTACAATTGAAATTGCAAACCATTACTGGTATTATTAATAATTATTAATAATAATAATTTAATCAATATTATGTTTTGCATTATTCCTGTAATTATATCATGTTCTAACTCCGTGCTGTTTTGGCCTCATAAATAACTCGTAGATTTATTCGATATATTAAAAATAAGCGTATAATTATTCCCGTAGAATATGTAATTGATTACTAAAACAATGAAAATACCTAGGTCGAAATACGCTTTGAGAATTGTCACGAAAGTTTCGGACAAGCATATATGACATACTTGAAATATCGGGTAACATACACACTTGAATGCATATAACAAGCTGCAGGAAGGGAGGGGAGGAGGATTGTTATTGTACGGAAAAAATCCAACAATGCATTTTAGTGGGGCTCAAGTTTTGTTGGCCTACAAAACAATCCTCTTTCCTGGGTAGTAGCTATATTAACGAATATATTCTACGCGGACGTACATATGTAGGGTGTTGTCAACCGACCAAGCTTTAATGAAGTGATAGAATCTCAAAGAGCTTTCCTTATTCAAAAATATTTTTTTAATTGCTTTTGAAATCAAGTTAGATCTTACAAAAATAAATTATGTTCGACCCAAAAGTCTCTTGTAATGTAATTATAGGTATTTATATTTTATTGACAATAAATCTGTGAAAATAAAAGACATCCAGCATCATTTTTCGCACACTTCAAATCACAACAGGTGAAATGAGTTTTAAGTGAACGTTAAATTTGTAATTGGTTTGAAGAAAGACAGCAACGTGTTTTTTTACGATATAAAATATTTCACCGTTAAAATTTTGGGGTAATTAACGTATCATTATGTCCTTATTAAAGCCTATAAAATAGATTTGTTATTATTGTGTTCTCCGAATTCTAAGTTGTAGTCTAATGCAGATCTTTGTCTAGAAAAATAAAAAAAATATTTTGTGCGTATTTATGCGTATGCGCTCAGATAAATGTGAATGTCAGTTCATTTATATTCTTTCAGAAAATTACCACTTAAGATACCGAAACTAGAACTCAGAAATAATTATAATTTATAATATTTTCCAGTATATAATTTTTAAAATTACACTTGTGAAAATAAAAACAGGAAACGAACGTGACCCATTTGAACTTGTGCTTCGGAATTTCATCAGCGCAATGATAAGAGAATAAGAGATTAATTGGGTATAATTAAAGACTGTAGCAAGAACTTGAAAGAAAGGATTATTTAGGAAGTGGTATTTAAAATTAATGTGACATGAGCCGACTAACTGAACTCATACTCAGGTCGCAAAGAGTATTTTCTAGATGAAAAAAAAATTCATACTGTAGACATTATAGTTTGAGGAGTGAAAGAACGTGTTTTTTGAAGGAAGGGGAAATAATATAAATATTTTCAACAGGTGGAAAGCTTGGCTTCGAATTTTCGAAGGAGAGTAAACGAGGAAAGGATTTTGGAGAAAAGCTGTTATTGGGCTTCGGGCTCAGCTTTCTACCACACAGAAGCCGAAGTGTGCTTTATGCACTATTTACATATTGACTTTCACTGACGTAAGCTACTTTGTGGAGAAACTTTCTATATATACACTTGTACCATCAACCCAATTTTGATAGAGCTAGATAATATATGTTTTAAAAGGGATATACAAAGGAGTTCCGACATTAATTTGATTATGGAGAATATATAGAAGAATATTCTTAGTCTTAGTTAAGGATCCTATAAGAGGACAAATCCTGTTATGGCCTACCGTAGGATGACATTAATCTGTTTTGAAAAGGAAAGTTTCGTAGTTTCCCTGGGGCCTAGGGAGATTGTGGATCAACGCATTTCGTGGAAATAAATATGTGTACCGACACCGAGAAATATATAGATGAAATGTAATCCAGTGCGGTGGGAGGGGTTCTTCCTTGCATAAAAGCTTTCACAGTCCCCTCAAAATATGATTTTTGGTTGGTTTGGTGATCATATGAATAAGCATTAAGCGTATAGTTGTAATAGTAAAATGATATGCCCTAATTGCTTTAAGGACTACAGTACAAAAGAACATTCCGTAAATTGAGAGCATTAGTACCACAATTCTATTATCCACATTATCTGTTATACACGAAAATATAAGATTCGGTTATAGTTATAAAGGGCTAAGGTTTGACATTCAATTCTCACCGAGATCCATTCATACTAATTGTAAGAAAAAATGGTCGAATGTTTGAGGGTAGTAATTTTCTCTTATCTAAGATATTCTAGTCTTCTTATTAGGCAGCAGTTTCTTGAAGAATTTAAGTCTTCTACGGCTTGAATTTAAATCTCGGATGAATTTGGGTTTAAATGTTATAAATATGACTAATAATTTAACTGATGTGATTTTAAAAGGTTCGTAACTGTGATGTTTTTATTTGATAAAGGAAACAAGGTTGAGGAAATGAAACGAGCTCCAAGCATTGGAACACCGTCCATTTACTCACACACCACCACTAGGTCCACAGGTGTTCGGTCGACTAGATCTATTAAATCACTACATGTGCCATGGTACAAAAGACCAATTATTCCCACCCATTATGGTGCTGACATTCAGAGGCTATCTTTATCAGTTAGCGTATATGCTGTGGTAAGACTTTATTTTGTTGATGTTTAATGCTGAAAAAGTATTGTATAAATCCCATATAATCTCTACCCCTGGACTTTAAGAGATTTCCTAATTGTAGTGTAAAAAATGTGTGAAGAGTTTATTATTTAATTTGGAAATAATAATTTCAGTGTTTGAGCATTTTTACAATGGGTACGGCAGCGTTTGACTTGTACTGCTTGGAACAGACAGCCCTAGGCAGCTATCATTCCGGATATTACCTTATCTCTTTCGACTTCGTCTACGTAGGCAACACGCATGGTAATTTCATGTTCAATGTTGCGGTTGCGAGTTATTTCGTTTTATAGAATTTGAGTGAAAGTTACTTATCTGATTAAATTAATTTGAATTACTACTGTTTGCAATTTTCAGTACGGAGCATTCTAATCACCATTGCTTTCTTTTCTCTTCTGGGTGGGCTGGGTTTGTTGATTACCAGTGTTATCCTTTTGAAAGGTTTGGTGAAGGTAAGTTTAAAAACTTTTATGGTTCGATTTATTCAAGCAGTAGTATGTTCAGACCAGGCCATATATTTATTTATTTAATTAACGACAAGAAATTACTAACTAATAATAAATGGATAATGTTTTCAGGAATACGAGAAGAAAATGGTGCCATGGTTAATCTGTATGTTGGTTTTTTCTGCGTTCCGACTTTTCTCTTTTATCTTCGTCGCTGTTGTGAATGACATGATTTTTGCCTACAATATTCTTATGTGCTTGTTGTGGTTAATATTCACATTTATCAACATAATCGGCTGGGCCATCGTTTATACACTGTACTTGGAATTGTCTGATTTAACGAAGCTAGAAGATTTAGCTCAAATGAGGGTAAGATAAGATGGAAGAATTAAAAATTACAGTTAAAGAAAACTACATTTTGAGATCAAGAAAAATAGTGTGGTATATTGTTCTTTTCATTAGATGGGAACTATGACTTCGCTCGCAACACAATCCATGGCAGGTTCACGTCCCACTACACCGCACAGTACAACTTCCACAGTGCCGCTACCATGACAGGTTGAAGTTTTACGAATAATGTAACGAAAAGAAGAGGGTAATTCGACATATTTATGTTCATAAAAGTATATCAAATATTTGTTACATTAGTTGTACGTATACATATATAATATATGAATAATTAAGGTAATTTTTACTTTTGTTTTTGTTTGAGACACTTCCATGTTATGTTTATGCATTAGCAATACTTGCAAAGTGTTGATTCTTTGTGTACCAACACATAATTGTTCATTAATATTTTTTATATTTTTTGTGAAGACAGACATCCTAATATATGTGATGTATATATATTTATATTACCGTATGTATCTCAGTTACAAGAGTGCGTGTGGTTAAATTGCAAAAATTGCAAAATTCTGTTTCAAAAAATGAATTTCGCATTCCTGTCAATCTGAAATTCATCCGTGGGGTTGATATTTGACTACTGGATGAATTTTTCTTAAGAAATGACATGAAGCTGTAAATGCCCTTTTGAGTACAGGAGGTACGATCACGATCTGTGAATGTTAGTTTTCTCATTATGCAATCTCGTAGTAATAGTTGTATTTTAGAGCAATATACACCAATTGTGACACTATTCTGCAATAATTATTCCGTCCAGCGATGTACCAATGGGTTTTTAACCATATGGACAGTGCAAATAAATATGTATCTCTACCTTGCCGTTTAAAATGATACTACTTTAACTTGAATAGTCACCTTTTTTTATTCGTCGTACAATTTCAGAGTTTAGCCGTGCAATTACATTCATAGCTGCCGTTTTTACCTTTTCAAGGTTGTGTACTCATTACCAATTTCTGAATTTATATTCGTAAAATTAAATATTTCATCTATTATTCAAGAAATCACACCGAAACAAGACAATCAGTTAGGATAACACGGTCGATCCTCGATTGACTATCGCTTAATCACTGAATGACTCAAGTCTGGCAAGTTCTTCTGTCGCAACCAAAGGCAGTTTTACTTGAAAGCTTGTGCGGTATTCTACATTCTATCAAATTAACCTGATTTCTCTTTGTCGGCATCGATGCTTTCTGAATAGAAAAATCACGCAGAAGTCATAATTGTACGTATGTAACTATCAATCCAGCAAGTACAGGTAAATTTTTTGCTAATCTTTTACTCGTATTCACAAACGCACGAACAGAATAACATCAAAGCGAGAAAATCCTTCACGTTTGATATCTGAATTAAGGTAATGCATTTTTTACATGTCAATCTTGGCTCGATATTTATTAGCTGTTGCTGAAACAGCATTTAGCGTGCTTGTTTTCACAATAGGTAGGCATAAAACACAAACTCAAAAATTTCAAGGCAATTAGTTTTTCATCACTATTGCCAGGAAAACCATAAATTTCACCTGACATTTAAATTTTTTTAAAATGCAAGTATACTTCCATGAATAATGACTAATTGTAAGTAATAACTCAGTGGTAAACAAATTATTATCAAATTTAACCGAAATTTCACTTGATTAGAAACTATCTGTCTAGTCTACAGCTCTTCAGGTTGTTTCACTCCTGGCGAGGTGAACAGGTTTTTAAATGTAAATATTATTGCGTAAGGCCATGCTCTGGAACTGGAAACATTTTTCGTTGCTTTCAGTAAAGATTTTGCTGTCATTGTGGTATGTATTTATCCGTACTTTCATGCTGCATCTAGAGCTGCTGAGTAATTAGGTTTCACATCGTACATATTTTTAAATAGAAATGTGTATTATAGCTACATCCTATAATAATCACAAATAAACACGATAATCTTGTTTCAAAGAAGTTGGCATCTGAGGAATATGACGACAAGGAATGAATTATTCTGTTGATAAATGGATTACAAAGTCTCTACTAGAAGTCTTGTTTTTGATGATGCGCATATAATTGCAAAGTATGTTATGTGGGCACATATAGGTAATTACACACTACATTTTGTCCGTGTTAAAGCTACATTTGAAACCTGATCATTCACGAATGCATACGAGGTTTTGTACTACACAAGAATCCTTGTTTCACAAATATGTGCCAAAAACTTACATTAGTATAAACGGAACGAACTGACATTTTAAAAGCGTAGTAGCCACCGAAACCGTTCATTAGAACACACAGCAGCATCTAAAAACATCATTTGATAGGTCTTATAATTACAACTTAACACATCTGAACTATGTCTAATTAACAATTTTGGATTAATACTAAAGTAAAATACTAGCACAAAGGATTGTATGCATTATAATCTTATATCTCAGAAAGCTGGTTGTAGAACACAGTGCCCCGCAGTTTAACTGACTACAACAATATTGAACATAGGTGCTCATCAACGTTATTGAATAAGAAAATCCTGCAAGTGAAGCCACCAATACAAATTTAAAAGCCATAATTACGGTGATACCAACAACAAAATCTTGTAGACATTGAGTGCCTGAATGCCACATTGCGCAGTGTGAATTCTAATCGTACTAACAAACAAACAGTAGTAGTAATATTTGAGCTTTTAGTGTAAATATAAATAATGTGGGTCAACTTAACAAGCTTACATAAGTGTTTCTAGAAAACGTGATTTCCTGGCGTGGTAATAACGATATGCTGCTTGGAAAAAATTGAGTTCAAAAAATGGCAACTCCTGTTACTATAAGGGTGAATTTTTGAAACTGACTGAATTAAGCTACAAGAATCAAGGTATAGTTATCGGATCAGGATCTTGATTTTCTGTAGCTTCTGGAGCGGACTCACTCAATTCTGGTGAATAACCCGGGTTAGCAGTATCTGAATATCCTGGTAGGTCGTCGAAATCAGCGAAGTTTCCAAAGTCAATAGAATCTCCAGATGCATCTCCAAGGGAATTCAAAATGTCATCCTCGTCTCCTAAATCCGATTTTTTAATACACAATAAATCGAACATGTTTCGAGTTGATTCGTCATCACTGATTTTGGTAGAGTCCGTGGAGCTGTAAAAAATATAATCACTGAGACTCGGTGGCATGTAAATTCATACGATACGATCATACAAGCAAATGCTACTTAATTAAAATGTAATAAAAATCATGTGCTCACAAGAAATCATCGTTTGAGTCAAACCGAGATTTTTGGCCAGAACCAGAAAATGTGCTGGACTGTTATAAAAGAATGGAAAATATTTCATTAGCTTATTTATTCCTGTTCTACAATCCGAGTCTAATTTTAGAAAGTTCTCAAAAGCATCTTAATCTCAGATACTATCTAGCATCAGGCACATATCACAGGTAAAACCCTCAAGCCCAATTATATACATCATGGAAACGCAATAAGCATCATAAGAGAAATCTATCAATTTAGAATGGTGAATAAATAGGAAGAACTGCGGTACTTACGTCCCAATCGACTCCTGGATCGGAATCATACTGAGCAACAGTACTTGAAACAACTGGATTGCCCCGGTTGGGCTTGGGAACACCACCCTGTTAAAGAAAATAGTAAATAGAAATCAGCCCATAAACACTCCAAGCAAACAAACTAGTTCTAGTAATAAATAACGTTCAAAAATATTGGTTTAGTGAGAAATAAACGCGTCAGCTTACCAGAAGTGTCTTTTTCTTTTTATCGTAATCTGGTAATACAGTCCGGCAGAAATTTTCCCAACTGCTCGACTCTTCTGGGTTAGTCGCATATAAATCTTGCATTTCGCGTTCTAAAAGGCTGTTAGGCTCTTCCTGAAGCTGTACCCACAAAGCTGCAATCGTTGCTAGGTAAGGCCTAAAGCCACATCTTAAAGGAAAGCAACGCAGTAAATTATTTACTTGCTACAATAATTATTACTGTGCGCAAGTATTTCAAAGAAGTACAATAACATGTATAACTGAAAGATTACTTCAATTTCTGGTCTTCAAATAATGCTGGTGTCTCCTGGACGAAACGCGTAAAACGAACAAGCTAAATAAAATTAAATAAACATTAGCTATTTAAGCCAGAAAATATTTCAAATTTTACCATTTGAAGCATTCGTTACCCTCTCAGCAGCCTTGGGACCTCTTGAATTGAGTAAATGCGTCACTGCGATTGCAACTTGACGGTGAAGAAAATTATTCCACGGATGAGACCAGAACAATTCCTAAATTATTACAGAATCACCTGATTTAGAACTTTAAAAGCAATAACTTCAATTCTGAAGCTCGCATTTAGCATTTGAGAAAAAATTAAAATTCACGCAAACCAGTTCAAGTAATACCAAAAAATACTACATAAGCCACGTACCATCAGAGTAGAGATTATAGGTAACGAAGCAATATGTTCAGACAGTGTGCTGTCATGGGCGGACAAAATCTGAGCAATGAAATTAGCAATAGCCAGCCTTAAAGGACCAATTGGCTCTTCTACAGTACCATGTGTCAGCGTTAAAGACATTAAGTTAGATTTTTTCAACAGATCATCGAGTTTAGTGAGCATGGGAATTAAAATAGATCTCTGCTGGTCATCAAACTTAACATCTGTGTTAACTTCAGCGAAAGAATTTCTACGTCTGGAAATGATAGAAAGACATCAGATAATTTACAGAAAATTTAGCAAATGACATTAAAAACTTGCAGTTCACAACATGGAAATGATTTTCGTGCGACCAACCATTCGCAATCATACGAACAGTACAGTGACGAAGAAACATTACTGCGTGATACGGTAAAAAGAAACAAATGAAACTCACGTTCTCTGTTTCGGCGGTTTTTTGGTTATTCCCAATAAGGCTAATGTTAGCTCCAAGCCATTCTTCACAGAGCTTCCACAAACTTCCGGGAAGTCTTTAAAAATCACTTCCAAAAGAACCGCCAAAGTTTGCGGGCTATATCAAAACGATGAATTTAACTACTACATAATATGACAAAATATCAACCAAAATTACAAAAGTTACCAAAATGATACCTCTTTAAGGCCACCAGAAACGGATCCGCTTCATTTGAACGGTCTTGTGTCCCGGAAGACATGTCGTCTCTAAAGGCAAATAATAAATCCCCTACTAATTTATTGACATTAATGTGTGTTTCGGGGGTTTCCTGCCCTCCCATTTTTTCCATCAAGCGCGTGAGAAATCGTTCCCTTTCCATCCACTGAAATCAATGAGATAGTTCGAATATACTTTCTGTTACAATCTCAGTAAATTGTACCATTTTAAGAATGTTGACAACTACCTCAAACAAATTATTTCTCATGTCTTGACCTTCGACATTCATGATCACTTTATACAGTAAATCACAGACTGCATTCGTGCCAAGATGGCTTAAGATCCATTGGAGTACATCAGGTTCCGACGTTAAATATCCCATAATTTGAATAATATTTAACTGATACGAATACCAATTCTGTTGAATAAAAGTTTATCGTTAAAGTAGTTCTCATAAACCTGAGTTATTGGACCAATTATGATTCTCCAAACCGAAATTACTTACTTGATCCAGATTTCTAGTTACAACTTCTCCTAATGTACGACAGACATAGCTTGCCAAAACTGGATTGAGCTCTGAACCCGAATCACGGAAGAAATGAAAAAGTTTATCCATAAAGGATTTTTCGGCACAAATTTTTTCAGCAAAGCTGATATCTGAAGTGAGCACTTCGCAGGCAATATTAGCGGATTTATACTGCACCTGTTAGTTATTTGTTACAAAATGGAAATCAAAAGTCCAATCTTAATCAAGCAAAACTTCACCATACTATTATTATCATACTAAATTAATAAAAATATTCACTGTCTCTTACAGCCATGTCAACTTCTGGGGGCGGTTCGTGAGTTATGAGATCTAGCATTTCAAACATTACAGCTGGCCGTTGCAGGCTACAAAACCAACCATAATAATTACTTCACTACATCTGCTCCTTATTGTATCAAATCATTCTTTGCATTATTGCCATTATTATTAAATCATATACGTACTACTCTAGCAGCCTTTTGTTCGTCGCTCGACATTCTTGTATTACTTCATCTTGATCGAGAATGGTTTCCAATGTCACGTTCTGAAACAGAAGAATTTAAAACTCTTTAAAAAAAGTCCGTGTTGTACAACGTCAAAAATTACATAATTCATTTTTAAAAACAGATTACAACTCATATCTAGAATTTTTATTCCTTTCCATCACCCTGAATTCTTTCACCTATCCAAATACAAATACACTCCATCAAAACTTCACACACTCTCTTTTTCAAATAACCTGAACTCACTCTCGATTCATATCACGGCTCAACAACTGAAATAATTTCTAGCCCTTGACAATTGTAATTCCTATTTACATGTGTTCGCAGCTCACTGACATACTGTCGTATTGTACAAACAGACTAGACATCTATTTCGTAGTATTGTTCCTCCAATATTCTCATCTAACTCTTCTAAAATGCACTCCAGCAAAAATTTCAGTTTATCTTCAACATTTCCATTTCAGCTGCTGCCTTCAACAAGTAACTAACTCGAAAAAACATTTAAGGCCAGGTTGAGCAGGCTCAGTCAAAAGTTTTATTTAGAGGCAATTTAAGTAATAATGACTGACACGTCCGTCAAAGCCTCTACTACTACAATAAATACAACTGGATGTCATTGATTCATTCATACAATCATAAAATTAAATCCTTGGATTTTTAAAAACTTACAAATAATTATTGTGTACATTTAAAAAATAAATACACTTACTGGATCATCAAGAACCGCCTCGATGGTAGAATTCGTGGAAACCATATTCCAAAACATTTTGCCTGATTTAAACCCTGGACTGGACTTTAAGCGTATGGAATTAAATTTATAGTGAATTTATAATAATATAATATAATAGACTATATAAATTGATTAAGGATGGTTGACGATGTTGGGCGAATATGTGAATTATCTAGTAATATTTTGGTGATGTTGCGTTGAAGTTGTGGATGAAGAAACAACCTGAAACTAAAATACTCGAAATAATCCGAATCACTTCTGTTGTGGAAAGGCAAGTAGTGAATTAACTGTTGTCGTCAGATTTGCCGTACACCGCCCGTTCCTCCACTGCGTCTCACAAGATGCTCCTTATGACTCCCTTTAATATCCCTCACTTGCTGTAGTTTAGTTATGTGTGTGTGTGTGTAGTTCCAATGCATCCAGTCGCACTGGCTGAGTACTAGTATACCAGTCTATATGCATACCCTTTTACGCTGCTTGCGAGAGCCCAATGGCCTAGGTCATACATATAACACGGTTGGAGTTTTGCTAGCTGGAAACTGGAAAGCACCTGTGAAAAGTGTGAAACTGTGAACATTGCAGTGTATGTATACATAGATACACATACATTCAATGTATTTTTATAGACACATTCATGCCATTTTTTAGCTCCTTTCCTTGCTTCAATATCAATCCATTGAAATATTTTAGATCGCTGAAAAGCAGTATCAGTATCAGTCCTGAACTTTTACCATACACCGCGATGGCATACCCAATAACCCGAAGTTGATAAAAATAGTCGGCCCGAATTTCACGCGTTTCAAGTCTCCATAAGAAAGAAGCGATTCAAGTTTTTTAAGCCTCGATAAATACCGGGTCTGTTGTTGTGTCTAATGACATCTCTGCGTATAAAATTGGAATCACATTACATGATTTCTTCGGGATACATTGTAATTCAAAGGAGTAGGCTCTACGCGAATGCGACACTACAGGTGGCGCTTAGGGTTAAAATTAAACTAGAGGGACATTGGATGAATACTTCGTACAGTCCTCCATGTATAGTCTCCCCCAGAGGGAAGGTAGTGGTGAAGCACCAGGAATCCTCATTGAATTCAACAGTGAGAGGGGAGGTCACAGGGGTGGTAACAAATATTTCCTATTAAATAGGTACAATAAAAGGAATTGGCTTAAGAACTGAATTTTTGGGGAAAATGGAAGTTGGATTTTAAGTAAGAAACCGATTCTTACAGGGAACATTAAAATGGTATGGGAGCATTCCGGATTTCGTAGTAATTATTTGAATAAATACTTTCGGTCGGAGACAAAGATCTTCCCTGGGTAATTAGTTATCCAGGGGAAACCTTACGTTGTCTTACTAGCCATATTGGATTTGGAGCAATTGGTCCTTTGTATTGAGCTAATTTGGAATAAATGCTGGAATAATGCCCTCCTAGCCATAGGGGACTACGAATGTTTTCCATTTCCGAGGATATTTTTGCATGTCATCCATTACCGAATCAGGAAATCCACCAGGGAGCGTTTTTTGTTATGACAACCAAGGAAATGCAATAGTTATAAAATATAGTCTTTGAATGGAGACTATCCATCCAGTAGGATTCTGTTCCATGTTCCATCAACCATATACATAATTTCTTACAACAACGCATCGCAGTGCATAAAAATTCCATCCATTAATATAATTAAAAATTTTCAAAAAATTCGAGCTCATATGATGTTTATTGGAGTAATATGCACCTATTACGAAGTATACAAAGAAGTCAGAAAGCCGTAGGAAAATATTATAGACGTCCGTTTAGATTGAACCTTTAGCTATAAAAACGTAATTTAATTGAATTTACATAAACAGCTGCTGACATCAGCAAAAAAATGCGTGAAAAAACTATTGTCAGGTATGCGAACATTACTTGGATTCTTCATTCCTATTAAGTACAAAACGATTGGATTCTGCTCCTTCATTCTCAAACATTAATGTGTGAGATCATGAGTGAATGGGTGATGTTTATGGACACTTTCCGAAGTCTCAAATAAGTTTGCTATAGTATCTACTAAGGTATGAATAACCTTTTTGCTTTAATTTAAATGGAAAAAAGTATAACATTTGTTCAATCGTTCACGCTTACATTCACTTCCTTTAACCTTGGTATAATAGGGAATGGTTCCAGTTGCATGTTGCATCACGCTATAACACTGTGTGTATGGCATTTACTACAAATTAGATAAGCAATGAGCAGGAAGGAATAGGATCTGTGTATTTAGTTATTTGAACTTAAGCATTAACAAGGGGCCATATGACTCATCGTTTATGCCTCGTTGCTGGAGGTTGGAAGCGCGATGCTGGGGGCTGGGGTAATTATTCGCAAGTAAAAATTTAACGTTTGTGAATAATTATTATTGCATCGAGATTTCAAAGGGCAGTAAAACAACTAAAAGAATATACTGCAGCAATATAAATATGTGTGCATATTAAAGAGCTACAGTATCATTAAATTTTTATTAATTATAGTCATGACTCATGATTTGAATGTACGCTAAAATAATTATAGACAGACTACTGATTTTTATCACGTTGTAACTTCTCACCGTACAAAAGGTTACCATGTGAACATATAAAATATTTACATGTTTACTGCAGAAAGCAGCGCGCAGCGGTCACTTGTTTCCCAACTCACTCAAGATACATATATAACATTCGTTAAGCGGTAGTTAGAGGTATAAATATGTGGAAATTAATGTTAAACATGCTGATTTCTCCTTGCTGATCAGATATCATTTTAAGGGATTAGACTCAACTATACGAAAGTTCAGCCGTCCACCCCTATGTTATACAGTGTTGTATATAAGATGTGAGCAATCCTGCTTGGCAATGGTGAATGTATGGCAATGGTTTTTACATTCTTGCAACAACAATAATTGATAACTTTCTCCGTGTAAAGTAACTGGTGGAGAAAGAATTTGACTATAGATATATACTTGTAGGCCATATAAAGCATTTTGTACGCACAGATAAGCAACACCTGTCTAAGGTGAGTTTGTGTAGATGTACGTAACATTTGTATGAGGAATACCATCGTCAGAGCCAGCCTGAAGAAGGAACACCAAGTAAGTAGTAATGATGCTGAAGACTGCAAGCAAGGAACTTCTGGAAAAAACGAAGAAGCCTCCAGCAGAGTAGCATATAGGATTTGCGATGTTAGTCGTCAAATGGGCCACTATCATTTGGATTTCCGATGGCTTCGGTTTCTTTGCTTGAATTAGAGACTGAGCTAGGGCTCCATTGAATGCCATCCCTGCTTCATGTAAATTCCCCAAATTCAGAAACATGATTACCAACCTCACGAAAAAAATCAGAGTCCGGCCAGAGAAGATGAATCCGTCATAGGTTTCCACATTTTTAAGTCCTAAATATTTTATCTGCAGGAATAAAAGAACGCAACTCATAAACACTAGGAGAGCTGTATTTAGTGCAAGGATCTGGCCGAAGATGCAGTTCATCAATCTTTGCATAGACGCTACACAATGAAAACGTTTCACGGCTCGTATCAAAGGCAAGGCTCCTTCAAATTCGGAAGATTCTTTCACGTTCTTGGAGTATAGGTTTGGTAGCTGTGAATGGATGTCGTAAACCTCATTTGAGAAGTTCCTTGTTAAATCGTCAAATCCCGGCTTGTTTACAAAGGCAATATTCGATACGGATTTGGGTGGTAGCATATTATTTTTCATTCTGTTTAAACTTAGATCCGATTCACGCCTTTCCATTGTTTCTCTCATCTCCCTCTGGATTTTATTCAAAGAGTTCACAAAACATCCAGCAAGTGAACAGCAGAGTACTTCAATGAATGCACTAGCTCCGGATTTGATCAACACTATTAGATACACAGATATAAAACGTACAGAATCTACTGCACTGGTAGTAGGTTATGAAATTAATACTTATTAGGTGCACTTATACAAGCTGAAATATTTTAGCTTGCTCATTCACGCACATTATTTATAAAATTCGTTCGGTCTACTACAACTGTACCGAAATTTTTGCAGATGCAACCAAAATTTCGGCCCATGTTACTGAAATTTTTGGGGACGCAGCTCAGATTTCGGACGCTTGGTCGATCGACGAGAGGGAAATCTCGATTACATCGGTCGAAATTTCAGGAGAGCGTGGAAATCTGAGCTGCGTCCCCAAAAATTTCAGTAACTAGTAGCAAAGTATTTACTAGATTATCAAATCACAAACAATTTAAGGTGTAAGAAATGAAGGTGAACGAAACACTCTTACCTAAATAACATTGCCAAACAGTATTCAGTGCAATTAGAAGTGGTGTTGGCTCATTCACGTAAAATAGCAATGAGAAATCCGATCTAGGTTTTCGAATCGTGTCTGATGCTACGAAAAAAATGGACAGTAGCGTGAAGAAAATATACAAGGCATAGAGTTTCCTGGAGTATCGCAATGTCCTCTGGCAATCCAAAATCCCTTTGAGCGGAACTTTGTAGAGACCAATTTTTTGAAAAAACTTTGTAAATTCATTCCTCTTTCGAAAGGTAACACACAGCATAGCAATTGGAATCAGAGTTCCGTTGGCCCAACAAGCCAAATTAACTATCTCAACAACATCGAGCTTTTTCCCTTCAGAAAAGGAACTTCCAAACTGAAAGAGGATGTAGATGAAGTACAGAGAAAGCACAATGAGCGTGACTACTGTGCGATAAACGTTATTGGATGACCATCGAAATATCATAACGTCGTCCTCAATCTCATGAGGACAGATTCCAATAAACTGATTTAAACGGATAACCGGACGTAGTATCCGAGCCAATGTTGGACATTCAGTCGTCATTTTTTGTTTTTAGTCTGACTAAAACGTTTTCAAGAGAAAAGTTCACTTTGGAAATTATCCAAGTAAAGGAAAAAACCTGGAACTCCTTATCACAACCAGTTTGGACCTTCACGGTATAAAACTTATTTGTCCTTTCCATTAAAACAAGTAATTATAGTCAAAAAAATTTCGTTGAGGTGTAAAACCCATTTAACCCTGGCCAGTTCTACAAATACAATGACGGTTTTTCCTGAGAAGTCAAAGTTTTTCTCATCATTTCATTTTTCACTTATGTTATGTACATATAACATGAAGTATCCATCAAAACTTTTTAATGATATCTGCATAAGGGCGATTAATTCAAATACAATTTATTCTTCTAATTTGCAAAGCAATCATCTCAATACAATAATTCTAAATAGAAGTTCTAAGTACAAGCAACATATACATTTGCGTGCATAAGGATCTTCTCCCTAATGGTGCGTGCAAAAGAATCACAATAATTATTGTACTATTTTAGTACTTTGATGTATACTATAATTATAAAACAATACCAGTGTGTACATAGGTCCTATAGGTTTAGGTTCCACATTTTTAATGCAAGTTCATTTCATTATGCAAGTTCATTCCGGTTCGAGTAAACGACCAGGAGTTTGCACTTCAAGTTATTCATACACATGTACATTCGTGTTGCACGTGTAATGGTTTCGGAACAAACTACCTACATATTTAATTGATGTTTACTCACTTCCGTCCTCATCAACCAGCATAAGAGCTCCACCTTAACCATCATCGTTAGCAATTCCAATGAGTATGAGTATAGGATGAGGGTCTAAAAATACGGACTGAATAAACTTTCTTTTAAAGGTTAGGTTAGTACATGACGTTCCTATCATTTTCTTGAAATTACAGTAATTTGGAAAGATTAGTTTTTCCCTAGTACTAGCCTAAAAGCGAGTAAATGTTCTGAAAGTTTTCATTAAGGAAAGAATTTTTCCGACTGTTTAATAATTGCCCAAGGCACACAAATACAATCATGTCCGTGGTGGCCCGACGTGCTTTTTAAACTTAAAAAAGGGAAAAAATCAGTCATAAATCGTATAGTTATTCAAATGACTAAATTAATTAAATGTTGGGAGGGATCATGTATCTTATACTTTAGGTAAGTTACAGGTGTATACCTACAAACAGGAAAATGGTGACCTTTAATTTTAGAAAAACAATTTCAACCATATTTTGAATGCTTTCTGTAAAATGGAATATGTGAGAGTAAGTATCAGTAATCACACACATAAATATGCACATTTTTAGTACCGTAAGTTAATGAACGCATATATACACATTATTCTAGTCTTTTCAAATTCTTGCTTGAACTTTAATTGAACTCATATTTTTTCGTGTAATAGGTAACCGTAGATATTTGCCAAGTACTGAATATAAACACATGTATTAATGGGTACGGCTATAAGATTTGTCTATAAGTTACTTGTTTTATTTAATGCCACTTCTGGATATCTGGATCATTAATGCGTGTGTATGCATGGTTATGTACATATGCTTTCGAAACCAAATGTCTGTATATATAAACCGCCTAATAACTAATTATTTGAAGGTAGCGGTAAAGTAGTAAAATAAGGAGAAAAAGTAGGGTTAGGGAAGAGGAAAAGGTAGGATGAGGAATAAAGAGTTA
>JAQFXU010002380.1:0-21199 GCA_034693705.1 Spatulosminthurus flaviceps
TGTAGAGAGCGCAGCTCGAATTTAGAAGACCGGCAGAAGGTTTGTCTAAAATATTTATTGTTTACGCGTTGCATTTGTGCGAAAACAGCGGCTCTAAAATAGGGGTTGAGAAAGTACAATGTACGCCTGCAACACGAGAAGGATACAAGCGAGGAGTCTACCCCCCCCCCACAATATTGTATTTATAATCAAAAAAAATGATTTTCATTTAATTTTTGATTAATTTTCACCAAAACTATTGAAATAATCTTGAGAAATATGTGGGAAAATCAATTGTAACAACTTTCTTCAACATATGTAATTTTTCCACATAATTTCATTGGACGTGTATCTTTTACGTTTGTACAAGTTGTGTTGAAAATTTAATAGCTTGATCTTGTGCCCCAACTTGTGGCGTGACGGTTGAGTGCCCATGGCGAAAAGAGAGTGTTTTAATGATTTACCACCATTTGATAAAAATGCGTGCACAGGTACACGACATCGGGAAGATATTGCTGAAGTTTAAATGGAAATTCACAGGCATGGGTTTTTTTGCTGTCAATTTTGGAGTCATTCCTGGGGTAATTTTTCTTTACAAGATTTTATATTAAAATTAAATTTTATACAATCATTTCCTATGCACTCTAATTATTATAAAACATGTAAAATACAGTATACATGGTTTTGATAAGTCCCCTTAAAATTTTAGTACCTGGACACTCTCTACGCTTGCATGATCTTTGTCATTTCGCTGGAAATGTCAACTGCTCCCTCTCGTGAAGTTCCCTCTGGTGGATGAAGAGGCAATGGGATTCAACTCACGCTAATTTGTTATTGTAACACTGAAGATCTTAACGACTTGATCCTTTAATGTATACTACTGTACGATACAAAAGTTGCTCCGCCTTTTTCACCAAAATACTTAATTTAACTAGTAGTGGGGTGCCGTGAAAGGTTAGGCATAGGGGTAGTTTTGTTGCTGAATCCAGTACAGTCAGAAGGTTTTCGAGGAAACATCTTCCTGGATAAGAAAACTGGACATCTTCACATGCAACTTTCAGTAAAATCCAGGAGCTGGATGTGAAAATATAGGCGAAGTAAAAGCAGCTGAAGAAAAATAAAGAAAAAATTACTTTTTCTTTACTTTCGATCGAAATAATTTCTAGACTCAAAATCAAAGAATCTGTTTGTTCCTAACCACCATGAAGAAACGGATGGAGCTATGCCTAGGAATCCAATGCAATCACATAAAACCTTGAGTTACATTGGCGGATTATCATAACATCACCTTTCACATAGAGTAACCATACAACAGAAGGATCATGTGGAATGCACCTGCGGCTACAACCTTTTCGGATAAGACGAGATCCTAATTACTGTGTCCATGGGTGCCACTGCGGACGATTATGAATGCATTTTTAGTGTTCTCTAAATTTTCAATTGTAAAATACACTTTTGTGTTTCTAGCTTTATGAGTTACTAAAGGGAGACCAGTCAATATTTGTACTGATTTAGGAATAATTCGTTAATAAAGTCATGAAATGAAAAGACAAATGTCCTCTCCGAGAGTTTGGTTTTTAGCTATTGTCAGTCAATAATCTCTTAAATTAGGAAAACACGAAATCATTTTAGTACCTTGTCACTCCTTTTTCTTGCATAACCTTTGTGAACATTAAATAAAGCGGGAGTCATGACCGATGTGAGCCCTCTGTAATCAAATTATATATATCTATGTAAATTTCATGAGATTTGAAAAATGATCGAACAGTTATGAAGATTTTTGTCTCTTGCGCCAAAATGTGGTAGACCATGGGCTGGAAAACTAAGAAATTTTTGGTTTCAAAATAAATAATTAATTCAAATCCAACTCAATTAAAACTCCATTAAAAATCAAATCTCACCCATACATCTTAATTGTGCTTTAATTTTATTAATTTAAAATATTTGCTCTCAATTATTATACATCATGCAGCCACAAAAATATTGCTACTGTCTTCAATGTTTTGGTAGTGGCGGTCTCAAAAACTTCATTAGAACTTGGAAAAGGCTAATATTTGTGGAGACAAAGCTGTGACTTTAAGATTAAAGAATTCTAAAGAATATATGTCTATTGGGTTCATTAATTTAGAAGTGGCTGAAGATTGAATCGAAAGATTAATTTAATTGTATTAAAGTTTTGCAGAAGTAGCTGTCAAATGGTCCACCTTGTGAAATATATACTCATGACATTGCCCAAGAAACTCAGTATAAATTGAAGATTTCACCATTCGCATTCACGAGCTCCAGACAAGGAGCAATCGCACGTACAAAATCAGTATTTCAAAATATTTTAACAACTCCATCGGAAGCGATTCAAATTTATGACCCATAAAAATTTCACACAGTAGGAATGTGAGCCAAAATTATAAACGCTCCTTATCTTTTGTCTCACTTTCCGTGACAATACTAGTGTCTTGTTACGCGAGCAGGGTAAGGGAGTAAGATCGTGAGAAAAAGGTTATCAATTTCATGAGGGCAAAACGCAATGGTACCGTTCATTGATAAAATTGTATAAGACATTGGACTGTAAAATATTAACTTCAGTTGACAATAGAATTCTTCTCACTGTGAGTTTAAAAATAGACTCGGCCTAGCAATATCTTGCACCTGATTTATTTGAGCTTATTTTTATCGTTGATGCAGGGAACTTTTCCTACAGATATCTCTGTAGGAACTTTAGCAAGCATGAGAAAATTGAAAGAAAAAGTATTTATGAGGACCATCGTCCTGGTTTTTGTTACGCAAGTGACGACGTCTAAAGTTCTGAAGGAGGATTACCTTACCAATGGTAAATCAATTGATTAAAAATAAACTAAAAATTGACGCTTTTCCCATTTTTTTTCCAAACGTCATTGATATGAATATATGCTGGGAAAATATTGTTACAGGCTTTTTCAAGTTAGAGCTAATAAAGTTCTGTTTATGTATAGGAAACAGAGGAGAATTATTGAGTGGGGAAAAATTGGAAGTTCTTAGCGGTGGGAAGGAGAAAATCCTAGGGCTTTTGAGTTCATTGGACGAAACAGTTTCCGGGGTTCAGAGGAAGATGGAGGAGCTTGGAACCCAGTTAAAGGAATTTTCTGCGACGGCAGATGAAATTAAAGCTAAATTCAATTCAATGGAAGGGAAAGAGGTGGGAAGTGAGGAGGAAGCAGTGGGCTGGCAAGGAGAAGACAAATCAGGAGCAGAGCCATTGGAGGTCCTTGATGCGGGAAGTAAGAACTGCAGGAAATATTTCAACAGATTTTGTTTTTCAGAAAGTAGCTTATTATCTCTTAATGGCATTAATCAGTGTTAGGCAAAATGTCCTAAATAATTTATTTGGAACTTTAGTGTTTAACATATTAAATTAACCTTGAAATAATAATAATTTAATCTAGAACGTTCCAATAATATGAGCTCTTTGAGTGATTGTGAGTGCAAGACAACTGAACCGGTAAATGATGACAGCCACTTCACAACTCCGGTTTTTTCAAACGTACCCACACCTTTGACTGTGAATGGTGGAACCATCTACGCGGGCAAAACTTGGGGAATCATGCATTATGACGAGGCTCTTATAAAGCTCGGGAACCCTGATGAAAAATGGATTAAACGTACGGGAACATTTTGAATTCGTGTTCCAAGTGCTTGAATCAATTTTCCCAGTTTTGAATTAATTGTGAACCGAAACTTAAATTCTTTTTATTTTCCTGTAGATTTCATTTCACCTGTAAAGGTCACTCTATTTTCGTCCTGGGATTACGGAGGTTTGTAACATTGAATTATTATTCATAAAAATTATTAGCGCAGCGTTAGTAAATAAAGCAAAACTCTGGTCAAATACTGTCACAAACGTTTGGCTTTATCAAATTTTTGATCACAAGCCAGTTTGGGCAATTGGGTAAAATTTTCAATCACAAGGCGTTCTGGTCAATTTGGCCATTTCGCCCAATTTCAGTACCTAACTACTGAGAAAAGTTTGACAGACATTTTGGGTGTTGGATATTTGGCGCCATGCAAAAAAATTGGGCAAAGTCTTGAAAAATCGTCCAATGTCTGAAAATATTACAGATGATATTTTGATGGTGAGCTAAATCGGAAATGCACATTCTTTTTATGTTTGTCAACAGGATTCCGCAGACATGATTTGGATTTGACGGAACCAGGATTTGATGGTGAGTACGACGACTTGAGGTATGGCTGCCGTAATGTGCAGTTGTCGCCAATCGCTTCAGTAAAAACATACGGAAAGTGCTTGCGAATTTTTTTGTACCCAAATTGTATGCATTGGTCCCTGGCAATTTACCCAGGGAGCGGGAACTCTCGTCATGTGACAAGCAAAACTGTCATGGTAAACACAGTGGGCTCAATCGGACCTTGCCTCCCGGAAGAGTTCCGAACCGCCGTTTTCAAGGATGTGTCTCGAACACGCGTCTCAAAGAAGATCACAAACGACATCCGAAATGACTTTCCCGATTTACTGGCCTTTTCCAATCCGGATAAAATTGGTTGGATTCCATTGGGACGAAAATCGAATTTTCTTTCCTACGCAGGTCCTAATAACCGGTTAGAGACAGTCTTTGATTGCATTGAAAAAATACCTGACTCCTCCACCCCCCGTTTTTACATTGAAAATTCAACACACTACAAGTCTCTGAAGAAAGAACTAGAGGATGTGGTGGGATACGCAATTGCATTGGAGATTGGAGGACCAGAAGAGACTAACAATTTTTTCCCACAGACTCCTGCCTCTAAAGCTAAATGGTCTAAAATTACGGAGGAAATTGCTCGTTTTGTGGAAGTTGAGGGAAATAAGGTTGATGTTTATGTGAATTTCATGTACGAAGATAAATTGACAAGTAGGCCCTTTGCGTTTGGTTATCATTTTACTTTCTTGGAAGGGTCGGGAAAGAAAAGAATTGTTTATGGTCGTGTCATTAACTGAAAACATTTTTTGTGGAAAATTTACGCCCTCGGAATTGATGCTCGTGGCACAATTTCAAAATCTGTTGCTAATTGTTTGATGAAATTATTTAGGATGTCTCCGAAAAAGGTTCACGATATTGTTACTATTATGCTTAAGTCTGGAGCTTTAATTTGTAATAACAATTTACATAATAACTAATATTAAATTCCATTAAAAACCGTATTGTGGAATTCATCATACAGCATACTTAGTGAATAGCTACTTCCAATAAAAAGCAGCAACAGTAAAGTTGAATACATGCAGGTATACGTTTGCTAAGGAAAGTTAAAGAATATTTGATTGGTAGAAAATCCGGTGTTTTTGCAGCTTGCAGCGGCTATATTTTATTTCTATTGATTTTATTAAACCAGTCGTAATCTTTGATTTGTATAAAAAAAATTGGTGTAGCTAATAAATTAGAAATCAATAGATGGTGTGTTTACACGGAGTATCCATCAGATTTTGTTCCATCATAAATGTGTGCATAAATATAGGTAAATACGCTTAAATGAATAAATTTTGCTCGGTGGTCAACCTAAGAGTTTATTTATGAGATTTGGACGTCAAAATTCTATATTCCGGCTGGCGGGACTCGAACTCGCGTCAATAATAACATTTGTGTGTGAATGCATAGATAGCCTAGTGAGCCGATCTGGATACTTTCCAACTTTTTCCTTTAGTTATAAAAGCTATCACATTAATTTTTCACAGATCAAATATACCATTTTTGCTTGAATATTGTATAGTTTGGTTGTTTATGAAGAGAATACTAATCGACAGATTTAAATCTTGATCTAACTACCGACCGAAGAGATTCTAGAAAATTAGGCAAAACTTCTTCAGCAAAAAGTTTTTTCTAGTTAATAACACGCCAAATAATTTTTGGAAGTTATAAGAATAAAATTAAAGAATATTTGATATTAGACTGATTTATGTTTTAATTGATGCATGTAACTATGAATATTTTTTTTTAAATTCGAGTCAATTTAAAAAAATGGAAACTTGCTTTATGTACAGCAGTAAATCCTCCAAAACTAAACCGTTGCTTTAATTTATTTATTAAGTTTACATCATCACGAGGAAACATTTGTGTGGATATACAATGAGCCTTCGTCCTCACAAAAGTCAAAGCGATGCTCAAATTCATATTATAGAAGATACGACTCAAGTTGCAGTTCACTCACTCAAGAGGAAAGGATCTTGTTACTATTTCTTGTTTACGCAGTGGCCAAGCTCAAAAGTGAAAGTAAGGTGTGGTTATTTAACGCTTGTAATGTCCAAGTGTCTGATAAAAATCAGGTCATTTTTAATAATAAACAAGAATAAAATTGCCATTAACTTCAGTAATGGGGGTGTAGCTCAGATGGTAGAGCGCTCGCTTAGCATGTGAGAGGTACGGGGATCGATACCCCGCACCTCCATCCAAATTTTTGCTGTATCAAAAAATGATCGTTAGTAATAAAAATAATTGTTTCATGTTGAATTAAGAAAATCAATTTGCCCACGCTATTCATTATTTTTTCCAAACTAAATACTTGATACAAGGAAAAATGACAATTTCAGCAAAAATTAATTCTTCGAACTTGGATCTTATCTAGGTATTTGTCAGCTTTAAGTTTAAGCATCTAATGTGATTAAGATGTGCTTCATGGGCAAATCCATTCCATACCGTTGCAATCTTATCTATTAATATCCAACTGAGGACATTACTTGAAGAAAAACTTGAAGTCATCAGATTGATTTTGATAATATTATTGGAGGAAAACCAAATCCATGAAAGTTTTAAAATTATTGTTGAAATTTTAATTGAGCGGTCGTGGCCGAGCGGTTAAGGCGTCTGACTAGAAATCAGATTCCCTCTGGGAGCGTAGGTTCGAATCCTACCGACCGCGGATGAATATTTTTATGAGTCATTTTATTCCTTGAAATTGCAGGTACGTCTGGACAGTCAAATATAGGTCCATCCTTAAAACGTTATGCTAAAAATATTGCAATTTGGATCAGAACATAATTGGTGTAGGGCAAATTTTTTGAATGATTAAATTGTTGAAATTTAAAAATCACATTTACAAGAGAATTTTTGTTAAGATCAGATAATAATTTGAATCAAATGGGTCGAAAATTTTGCTGCTCCTGTCAAAGTACACAGGGGTCATTTAGAGAAGATTTACATAGTCACATTTTAAAACCCATTTGGATTCAATATACCGTTTATTTTAATGACCAAAGCTACTTTATATTATTTGGTGGAAAATTTACACCATAAAATTACATTTTTAATTTAGAGATGAGGACAACGGGTAATTGATGAAAAATTGAGTAATGTAGACAAAGCTTGAAATTTGAATCACAAAGTACTTTACACTGTCTGCAACGTCGCATTTCTTGTTGATCCAACGAAGGCACACTCAAATTCTTATTATTTTGGGATTTGCTCCTCGCTAATACTTTTTTCTGACAGCGTTCTAGTAAAGACGAGGTTCTTGGCGCACGTGTGTTATCATTTTTCTCTTTAAGAATCTCCAATGAAGAACCAATAAATTGGTTTCTGCAAATGTGACAATGATATGGCTTTTTTACATTGAAAGTTTCCATCGGATGGCATTTATTGCAATCAGCGCATTTGCGGGTTTTGTTCCTTAAATGGACCTTTACGTGCCTTTCTAAATTTGCTTTTTGATTGAAGCTTCTTTTGCAGACAATACAATGGAAAGGTTTCTGCCCAGTATGGAAACTTTGGTGCTTCGAGAGACCCCAAGCACTCGCGAAACATTTATTGCAAATTTGACACTTGTAGGGCTTTTCTCCGGTATGTGTTCTTATATGAATAGCCAAATTCTCTTTACTTTTGAAACTTTTATGGCACATAATGCAGGAGTGAATTTTCTGCGGAGAGGTTGCATAGAATGCCGGATTTTTTTGATGTAGCTTCACATGCTTGTCAGATCTAAATGAACGTTGGCAGATTGGACACTTAAAAGGCTTCTCACCTGTGTGTGTTCTTATGTGCACTTGCAATTTATTGCAATGTGAAAAGGACTTGCCACAAAATGTACAATCATGGCTGAGCACATGCAGTTTATAAACATTCTTTTCAAGAAAACTTTGCAAGCAGATGGAGCAGTCATACTTTTTCTTGATTCCACTACTTCTTTTGCTTGCATGGTTAGGGTAGGGGTTTCTCTTACAGATTTTTAAATGCCGGTTTAAATTTTTCGTTTGAGTGAATGAGCGATTACAAAGCGTGCAATTATATTTTGTCAATAAATGCTTCGCAGGTGAATGAATTTTCAAATGGGTGTATAAACTGGAATCGACCTTGAAAGAGCGCTGACACACGTTACATTTGAAGGGTTTTTCTCCCGTATGGGTCCTTATGTGGACTTCCAGGTTGCGATTATACTGGTAAATCTTGTCACAGAAGTTGCATTTGTAAGTCTTCTGGGTGAAAAGGATTTTGTCAGGCAAGTGTTGATTTGAAGTTAAATTCGAATAACTTGCTAAACAATCTATTGCATTTGCTAGATCTTGTGGATTGTTGGAATTCCTTAGATTTGCCGAAATGTTTACTTTGGGATTAATGATATTTGACCCTTTTATGACATATTTGTTCAAAACTGTGAAATTCCTTATTAATTTGTTCGTCGCGTTCCTTAAATGTGCTGATACATTGGTCAAAATTTCCGTCACATCGGTCGAATTTTTCATCAAATTGGCTGAAAATTTTGTTAATTGAGTCAATTTGGTTAACACTTGGCAAACGCTCTTGGGATTTTTGCTAAAAGCTGTTAAAGTATTGGTTGCATCAGCCCAAGTTCCAGTTGAATTTATGGGCACAAGTGATTGAGTGCTATTGGCAGGTTTAGAATAATTCAGAGGATCTCCTGTTCTGTGGGTCGCAGTATGCTTGTTCAGTTGGGATTTTCTAAGAAAGCCTTTGTTGCAGATATCGCAGCGGTGGTAACTGCTCCCACTGTTGCTCATATTTTTCAAATGAACATTCAAATAAGATTTTGTTTTGAAACTCTTGTAACATTTTGGGCATTTGTAGGGAGGTTTGAGTTCTGTGGGTAACTTCTGCTTGTGTTCTGTGGGTAACTTCTGTTTGTAATCTGTAGGTAACTTCTGTTTGTAATCTGTAGGTAACTTCTGCTTGTGTTCTGTGGGTAACCTCTGTTTGGGTTCGTGTCTTGAATGTGTGACAACGTGGACCTTCATATCGGAAGCTTGGCGGAAAGGACGGTGACAGATGTGACATTTAAATGGCTTTTCACCCGTATGGATCATTAGATGGTATTTGAGACTGGAACCACTTTTGAAAATTTTAGTGCAAATTGTACACCGAATTGGCTTCTTTCGTTCTTGAAAATATGACTCGTTAACGCAAGGGGCGGTTGTAATTGCGCTCAAACTCAAGGGTGTCTAATTCCGTTTAATAGTTCGCGTTAGTTGTGAATCCCTTGGTATTTCTAACCCAAGAGTGGAGATACCATTTACCTTGTTGAACTTCATCGTTACATTGCATTGGTTGACATTTGGGGAGGAGGAAATTTTGTTCACATTGGTCAGAGGATTTTTCACGTACTTTTGAGATAAACATCCGAAATTATCTTCGTAGAAATTTCCCCCGAAATTTCTCATCCTTTTGTAGTTTGAGACTCCATGGCTTCTGAGCTTGCACCATTATTTGGATATTTTCCATCGTCCCCACTAAAAAAGGAAGCCAATTACTAATTAATGTACAAGTTAGTAGACGTATTTTTTTTACATAAAATATGCGTACTGCGCCAATGTTTTAATATTTTTTTCCAACCTTTATATTTAAATAATAATTTTAGTCCGAGAAATTAATTCCTGCGAGTAAAAATAATTATTTATTATTTTATTATGCGAGTATTTTCGATTTGTAGCTAACTTAGTTTGCAATTTTAAGACTGCAAAACTATCACCTTTGTAGACATTGTGATGGAACAAATTTGGCTTAATATTAACGTTTAAAATAAGATCTAACAACATCAACAGAAATGTTTAGTCTATGAAACCTGCTTTGGAAGGATGAGGATGAGATGTGCTTGGGCATAATATCGTATTACATGACATTGAATATGTCAGATATGTAGAGGTGATGGTCGTGTATAATTAAATACAGAGGAGACTATATACTGGGGTAGGGATATTTGCATTCTTTTTCGAGGGTATAGTTAAACGTGTGGACAAGGCACAGAATAAGTATATAAGTAGAAGCAAATATACCTAAACCAAAGATATGTAAATCCTTTGGTAGCCTCATTTTCATGTCTACGTGTATTACTGTTGTAAAGTGCCTAATTCATTTATGCTTGTTTTATGATTTTAGCTTGTCTGAGAAAATTTTGCAGTCTCACCGTCTTCACATAAATGTTTTCATGACCCTGAGTAATTATCTGAGGACCTTAGTATAAAAAACAAGGAATTTTTCTTAGATAGACTGGAAACTAGTGTTGTGCATACTAAAACCTTGAGTCCGACAATGCTATACCCCGCAATGATTATTAGTGTTGTAATAAAAGGAAGAAAAGTAAATGATTCTTTTGGATGGAATTTTACCTACAATTTCTTTGAATGATACTAGCGAATTCATAATAATTCCGTTGGCTTCAAACCTCAATAAAGTTTAATGTTCTAGGTACCGATGCGTTTACATAGACTGGGGGAATTACATAACATTTTAGCATAATTGATTGGGGAACCAGTGGAAAAAATTCATCCACCCAGGCGAATTCTATTGTTTACCCTGAGCTGGCCAAATATTTTTTAATCCTTTAAATTAGCTTCGTTTTCTGAATGTGTACAATTTCTTTTCAACCAAGAAATGCGACGAAAAAGTTCGATTTGCGTAGGGAAAATATGTAACAGTGTAGTAAATTCAAGGTGTCATGGGGTACGTGAAAACTACTTGCCTGTAATATAACCAAAGGTTTGTTTGACATTGATCATTTATTTAACAAGCGTTTTGTTGGTGTATTGTAACATTAAAATATATTTTTGTTGTTTGGGAAGTAATGTGTGGAAACGACTCCCTCCTAATGAAAAACAGATGAATGGAAAAACTGTGGGTGAAATAAACTTGGTTGGAAAAAATTGTATGTAATTCTTACTGACTGTACCTACTCACAGGTGCACATTTAATGTAAGATGCACGTGGCTCAAAATAATTGGACAAGTGCAGAGGCAATCAATCATTTTAAATGCGTCTATTGTTGAAATGACGACATCAAATTTTCTTTGAAAAGGTATTTAAAGCTAAAATATTTTTAGATACGCATAATATGCCAAATCTTCCTTATAATAACTGTCAGTCGATATAATTTTGAAACATTTTAAAATTGATTAATAGCCATTTAGAAATGCGCAATTTTTCCAAGCTAATAAGGTATATACTCAGGTGGTATTTTAAAAAAAAGAGGGATTCTGTTTGTACGGTAACATATACGGAGGGAGCTGGGTATAAAAACTTTAGCTTGAACTGATAATGAGTCGCATCATTCTGTTGTGGCCATAACTTGTATTTACTTGTTCGTGCTGATCCGTTGGTTGAAAACTCATCAAAATGCGTTTCTTCCATCAACTTTTACTCTCGTTGGTGATAAGCGTAGTCTTGTGTTGTAAGAAAAATTTTAAAATTTAATTCTAAAATTTATTTTACTAGATTTTGGCTAGAATTTTTTATCAATTTTGACGGTGCTAGGTGCGCAGGGGCATATATTGCTTATCCAGACCAATCTCTGCCTTGGGTGAGACACCCTGCAGACGATGGACAAGACGGGTCTTCACAATCTGGCAGCAGTGCAAGTACTGGCGGAAGCTCCACTTCTGGCGGAAACTCAACTTCTGGGAGCGATGCAGTGCATAGCACTACTAATGATGAAGTAGATCCAGATGATTATGAAACCACAACCTCAGTTGATGACGATGAAAGTGCTACTACCTAATACTAAATCCATGTATTTAGAATTCCATACGTCTTCGAATTCAAGCTTCTAACTTCAATATTGTTTTGTGAACTTCATTGGTTGTAATGGTACTCATGACCACCTGGCCGCACATTCGTTTGAACGGGCGAGAAAAGTTAATTTTATTTAAAAAATCGCTTTTAAGACAGCGAATTGCATTTTAGAATTAATTTAACTCTCTAAATTATAATACATATTATAACACAGGCCGCAAATACATATACACAGCATGGGTTGTAAGGGCCTAGGCCAAAAATCGACCGAATAAATTATTATTATTATTTATTATTATATACACAGCATGGTCTACATATAGTTGGAAGCCCTTCTATTTTATCTCACAATGCTATTTGATCCTATTTTTAAATAACACGAAAATAATCAAGTGTGTGTTCATGTTGCCTGTGAAACAGCTGCGATAATAGACAATAAATACTGTGAACAATGAAAACAAGCTTCCTTGTTTAGCTATTACAGTTGCTGCAGCCATAAAAATGATTGATGTCATCACGACAATGCTTTATTCCCATGATTTTAATAGTTCCACGTGGGGAAATAATTTTAAAGATTTTTTAGTTTTTTCATTCAAAATGTTGGTTCCATCGGTCACACTTTTTTTATTTTATTTGCAAAAAATTTGGTCGCATTAATCAAACATTTAGGTCTCATCGGTCAAAATGTTGGTCTATCATCTTATTTAACATTAAATCAAATGAAATCGTCTCTACCATACCATGCAAATGGTGTTCGGAATAAATTACTGCTCTGGCTTGGTTTATTCACCTTACCCGCCCCCGCAAAAACCTCTTATTAATAGTCAGGCCCAAGCTCGATTTAATTAATTTTGGCAAGCCCGAGCCCGGTCTATGCCCGTATTCCACATTTTTCTATCCTGGCTCGGACTAAAAACCCACCTGTGAGTTACATCTTCAAAATATTTTTTATTAAAATATTTCCCAATGTGCTTAAGCAGAATGTATTTTTCTTCATACTAAAAGTAACATTTATTCAAGCAACATTTTGAGCTCTTCTATAAATCAGACTCAGGACTGTGTGAGTAAAATAACGATAGCTTTAGCCAATAGAACGGGATCACAAAATAATTTCTTATTAACGGGTACCTTCACTTGTAGAACTAAATATACGACGTCCTTAACTCTCCTGGATTAAAGCGGGTAACAATACACTAAAGGGATAAATAATAATTGTACAATTAAATGTCAGTATAATAGCAAGTTAACATATATGCACATGGTTATAGCAGGCCATAAATACAATGGCAGTATATTTATTTAAATAATTTTAATTTTATTTATGTAATTTAAACATTAACGTGTAAAATGCAAAAAGCCATTTTGGAAACATTATTTTTCAAATAATAGCTACAACTTGAATTTATCCACAGGCTCCACCCTTACTTCCAGGTTAGCAAAGCGGAAATAGTATTCACCCAAAGGAAATCAAAGACGGCAAGTGTAGTAGATCTTTGGATGGAATATAAGCCAGCCATGCGCACAGACACACACGGACAGGACTTTGCTAAAGCGTGGGCCATACGGTACCTACGTGTCCTCTCCTCCACTTCCTCTGCTTTTCTTTGAAATCCACCACCCGCACCAAACTTTTCCAGCTTCCGGAATTCATTTATTGCCTCATCCTCCCTAGAATTAATTACCAGAGTTTTCTTTTTTCTCGGTATACCAGTATCCCCGAAAGCCTTCGGAGCTACCACTGACTCAGCTGCAGGGATTCGCGGCTCCCCAACAGTTTCTCCTTCCCTCAACTTCTCCATAACGTCCTCTAAATTTAGACATGAGAAGAGCATTTTGGTTCCTTCCTCATCCGACATTTCCTTCATTGTTGCATTGGTGGGGAAGAAAGTAAATACAAAGAGGAGCATCATTGATGTCATTAAGGGGAAATTTGCATACAACTTGAATTCCAATTCGTTGATGAAGCGAAGTGTACCATAATTGCCCAACATTATGTTCCCTCCCGCGAACAACGTTATGAATGGTAGGAAGGTGTAAGCCAAGGCAAAGTTATACATTCTGCATAGGATTTGCACCATCCTGTATGATTTCACACTCTCCTCGGGTGACTCCTTCATTTTTCGCCTGTAATGTTCCATTGAAATGAAGCATAAATAGATACACCTACAATATTAACATACTTTTATGTACATTTTGGTGGTCTCTTACCGATACATGAGAATCTGATTGCACGTTTGAATGTGTAGGATCCCGAGAAATCCCTGGAAATAGCCGGTCTGGAAATTGGTCATGACCCTGTAGTAAGCATAGGGAACCCATAGACCCCACGCTATAGGCGGCCTGTACTCTTCCGGCACATTAGAGAATAAGTACTGAGGCTTCGTCCCCTCCGTAGCGACCATCAATGTTTGAAAGAAGCATTGGACACAACTGATGTAAATATGAGCCCTCACAACCTTATGATCCGTTGTCTCCGGTAAGTTGCTCTCCTTGAAATACTCCCGCGTCCCAAGAACTTGATTGGCGTAACAGGCGATATCTTCCCCATACCAATAGATATTAAAATGGCCCAATGTGATGAAACTCCAACTGATGAAAATGAAAAGGACGAGAGCCCACTCCCCTTGTCCTACTCCTTCATCAAAACAGCCTCGGACCAATTCCCAAGTTACTTGAGCCGTCTCTACCACCATCCCCAGAAGCATGAGGAGGATCCAAACTTTATACTTGAGACTTGCTCGGTCCAATGAGAATCGCTTCTTCAGCTTGTCGTAGCGAAATGGGACAGCGTTCAGATTGACTGCGACCCGAAAGTATTTCTCCATATAATGGTAAGATAAAGCTACATCTCCGCCTTGAACATGACCTTCAATGTTGGCGGACATTTTCAGGAAAATTGTAGTAGTAGATTTTGTTTTATGAGATTTAGAGAGTATTACGAAAGTCCTGGGGAAAGTTGTCTGCCGTTGCTGGGCAATTCACAAATAAACTTTCTCGTTCTAGTGCTTTTTCAATTAATATTTTTTATATATGTTGAGGATTATGTTATGTATTATAATTTCGTCACGGAAAGTATTATTTTCTAGTCACTCAATTAATTAGGTACTTATAGCAAACATAATAGGTAAAGCAATATGTGCTGGTATTGCTTTACATGAAATAGTATAGGTACATTCATGGAAAAAGCCTCAGTTGTACTTATCCTATAGCCTTACTAATTTCATAAGCAAGTACTTAATTAAGTTTCATTAGGTTTAGGTACAATAATTTGCATTACATACGAAAGTTAATCTAATGAATTGGAATTAAAATCTAAATTAGATTATTAAATTCCTTGATATGTATTAACATGCTAATTATCTTACTGTCTGATTTCGTAGTACCTAAGTGTCTTAATTGGATTTGCATATTAGTACTTTATTTAACCATTTGATTAATTTTATGTTTCAATTTAGTCCTCATACTAGGATAATTATCATTTAATTAAGGTAAGCATTTTAATTAGTAGTTGAATTAAATGTCTTGAAAAACAGAATCTAATTAACCAGCATGGGTAAACATTCTTCTTTCTGCTTAAGTGCGTATAACCAACCGAGTGAAGTTAATATATATGTATTATAGCCAAGTATGTGAATTGAGAAATAAAATATTCGGGGAATATAAATGCTAGAGCGTTTGTCCAAGGACTAGGACTGGGGACAACAAGTTTATTTGTGATAATATATTACTTCACGCTAATTATATTAATTAATATTAAAATCATGTTATCATGTTATGTATTATTTTAGATTTTTCTTTGTAAGTATGTAACCAACTATAGTTTGAATTGAGCTGCAACTGTTATTTTATTTGAAAGAAATGAGTGAATGCTGAAAGGTGAAAGAATTCCATGGCTTCAACAAGAATAGGTAACGAAAAAAGGCAGGGAAATACTCTTTATTATTTATTAGAAAATGTCCGTTGATAAAAGTTTTGATGATGAAATCTATTAATATGAGTTTTTGCGAATGATATTTTGAGTATTGCAAATGAAAATTTGGATGAATGCTCGTTTTACAAAAATCAGGTACTTGGCCAAAAATTCCATGTAGGTAAGGACTTCCAATTGGCCGTCATTGGGGATTATGTTCGACAACATTAAAATGGAAATGGAGTCAAAATTTAAATTAATTCCAAAAGCTTTTAACCATAGGGCTACGTGCCCTTGTCAGAAGGAAAATAATATTGTTGTACTAATCAATTAACTATCTTACTGTAATTCTTGGCAAATTAATTTCTATACGGTTAAGTTTAAGTTTTCTAAAAAAATCCATATTTTAATGCTTTAAACCTTAAGAAATCAGACAACTGCCAAGAACCCTCAATCACAATGTAAATCTGAATCTCCCATTCCGCTAATGAAAATTTAGAAACTTAAGTGGCGGGAGATACTATTTTAAAAGAACTTTTGAGCCAAGCGGAGGTTCTTTCAGTACAATATTCACAATGGACGAGTTCGTAGGCAATAGAATTTACATTTCCAGTTAAAAAGTGAAAACCCGGACATGCTCGAAGAAATTTTTCCACGATTTTATCCACTCTTAGGCCAAATCTTTGGTACGTCTCCTTCTCAGCCAAAAATAATTTCAACCACATTTCCATTAGATCACTCATCCCTGTAACCTAAAATAATGAAATCCTTTAATTCCAATATTTCGTATCAATTATCAATTGATGTTTTTCATTTTAAGTCCCATATCTTACCATTCCATTGCGGTATTCCACACTCTGGTGAAAACCAAATTCCGTTATATGAAGCAAACCCAGGACAAAATCCCCAGTCTCTACTAATTTTTTCCGTAGCTCAAAATTAACCAACACAGCGATTACACACCCTGTTAGATCGTAGAATAAAACTATTACGTTGTATTAAGTAGTTATAAATACATGAATATAAAAAAATCCATTGCATCAAAATCCCAAGTCGTACTAACTGTACTTACTTCTAAAATCTCCAATCCAAATATTTAAACAATATGTCTTCCCTCTGTCAGATTTAAATTCCAAGGATCTCGCAAAAATATTATTCCTACTGTGGCTGGAATCCAACAAAAATGGCGCGAGTCTCGTGAATCTTCCTAGGCTTTTAAAAAGTACATAGTCCTATAAAATAAATCACAACCATTATGACGATAATTTTGTTGTTCCTTCATTATTTACACAAGGACATATGGCAGGAATTGAATATCTTATCTCATAGATATATTTAAATTACCATATCTTTCCAAAACAATCGTCGCTGTCTTTCACTAGCACATTTAAATACTTTGGATATAAATTCCTCGTCGATTAGATCAAAATCGGAATGTTTCCATAAATAAATTGCCGGAATAATTTGGCGACAGTATCCACTAATTGAAGGACATTCCACGAAGCAATTCCTGAGGCAATCCGATAGCTTTGTTTTAACGTCTTTCTGGAAAATGTTAAAATAAACTATAGATAATAGAGCATTTATTTCCTAATTATTGTTGATTAATATTACATCAAAAGGGTAGAAGCGATACATGTAAAGGACATTGGTGCATAGCTGAAGGACCCAAGATTGTCTGGCAAATATTGTCTGAAGAATTAACATCAAATTTGGTAAGTCTTTGTAATGCTCCCTTTCTTTATTGTGGGCTTGAGCGTATATTTCGATCAAAGAAAGAACAATTTTTTCTTCCCTCATCAAATTCCTTGATCTGAGCAACTCTAATTGTCTTTTCACAACCACCGAAGAGCATCTATTGGAGATGCATTGATAGCAGAGCATAAAAACAGAGGACGTTGACATCTGAAATGAAGGATTTTCTTGGCAATCCAAAATGGCTTCAATGTGATCTCTAAAATCTCGGTTGTCTTCATTATGCTGGAAAAACTGAGCCATTTTGTGGAGTATATGAGTGTGATGAGGACCAATGAAACCCTGGTTTTTCGCTATTTTTTGAACAAGATTATGGATTTTTATCACGTCATAATTCCTGGACCAAGTTTTCACCAATTTGATTCTGACGAGTGATTTTGACTCGAGCCATCTCAAAGCCTTGGTCAGCCGGATCTCGGCATACTCAACTAGGAAACTTGGGTGGAAACATTCATGGGGATAGAAAGTTTTGCTGGCAAATATGGCATCAATGAGCCCCAAGTAAATGTTGTCTGCGGACAAAAATGAAATTATTCTATTTCTACGGCATCTTTTCCCTCTGGAGTTAATTCGAATCTTTTCATTGTTTCATTGACAATGATTTGAAAGCGTCGCTCATACTTCTCTGGCAAAAAAATTTCCTCGACTGATAGTTTTTTCAGCAACTTCAAATAATTGGAAATCCTTGACTCAATTCCTGCAAAATTAATCTTTCGTTCTTGATTTGCTGCTCCAGAGCCCATCCAAGATATTCCCAGGGCATGACCTTCCACGATTTTCACGAGCTTTTCAATGGACGATTTCAAGGTTTTGGGAATGTTCGGGAGGTTTTCAATGCCTAAGTATTTTAGAAAGCAAATCTTGGCTTCTTCATTACTAAGCTCGTGTAATGGTAAGATTTTAAAATCATATTTGGGATGTTCCCAGTCGTTTCGTGTGGTGATGATAAAAATGGGCTTGGGACCGTGACTCTGAGGCTGGAAATATTCTTGGATTCCAAAGGAACCATGTTCTGACCTTAGCGACTCCGCACCATCAAAGATAAAGATTCCATTGGTGAAATTTTCCTGGAGACAACTATAAACTTTAAATGCCATGTTGGATGGGGTTTTGTCTGGCGGTTCCAATCGTATATCTTAACGAAAAAGTAATTGGTCAAAGCTGGAGTCCAAGCTTGTCTTGGATTGAGCATCAAACCAACAAATGCAATCAAATTGGGATTTAACATTTTCAGCAAAAACTTTCGTCATTTCGCTTTTTCCCATTCCGCCAAATCCTGAAATTACAATGATTTTGTTGTAGCAACCCTCAGTTTGTTTACATTCGTTCACGAAAGCTGCCAATTGATCCAACTCCCGTGCTCTTCCATGAAAGTTCTTGTTACTTGGAGGAAACACGTGCAGTTGTTTCGGGATGTTTCGTCTTAGCCTTCCGGGGTCATATATTGTGCAGTTTACATAATTTCTAAGATCACCATAATTTCTGAACTCACCACCCGAGAGGATTCCGACGTTTGGATTTGAACTTCCAACCATTTTTCTGTGAACACAAGGATTCAAAAAACACTTATGAAAGCTTCCACAAGACCAGTTATATCGAAAGACACTGGAAATGATAGTAAACAATGATAAGACATAAACTATATGTCAGACATAGATGGTGAGTGATGCTCAAAATTGTTAACATTTTGATTTTTCCTCCAGTGTAGTGACAATTTGGGGATTGTAGGGAATTTTATTGTAATTAAAAATCTAAAGAACAAAAAATTAACTACTATACTGGATAAATTTTGGTTAGAAAATATGAGCAAATGGTGGAATTTATGTGTATGGTGTAGAATGTTTTATAGAATATTATTTATTATTGACTTACAGAAACTTTTTTCCACTTTTGTTTCTTAGTTTAACAGATGTGATACTGTAGCGGAAAAGTCAATGATGGAAAACTCAAAGTTTCTGAACTTGTTGAATGCAGCTCTGTGTATGATTAAAGTGAATTGGATCACAGAGCTATTGTCTGTATTTTAATCAGATATTGCTTTTATTGAATGCACATAATGAAAATTCAAGAGCTGACTAAGTTTAACTGTCCCCATTGTTTTCCTCAGTGATAATTAATCGATCTCTGTGATGATAAGGGAAAATCACGGGAAAAGATCTATGTGCATTACATCATATATGTACACTGATGCTAAGGAAGGTGCATAACAAAGATTTGTAAACTTAGCTTTTTGTAAGGGCAAACAGTACAATAAATTACGCAATTCTCTCCTCATCTTTGAAATGATTTTGCCATGTCCTTTTTTTGCCATGTAAATCCAGTGTGAACTTCGCATTTATGAACTAAGTAAACCTCAATGGAAAATCTTTTAATTATTTTGATTGAAAAATAATTGTTTGGAATTAGGCACACAAGTCGAAATGCACTTTCCAACAGGACACTTCGTTTAGAGTAAGATTTTCTCTAAAAGCTAAACAATCATATTTACACGTGATCTATTCCAAAGCTTGTTAATGTCTCCATAAATGAGTCTAAACTTAAATATTGTTTAGATTTGAATCATTTGAAGAATTATTTGTATTTTTCATGAATATTTTCTCGTTAGATGGCAGCAAAATACAAGAATCGTACATACTCTTTAGTAATAAACCGTGAATGGCGTGAATAAAGTAATTCAAGGTAGAGGATTAGGATTTTGGCATATATGTGGTGAGTGTATGCCAAAATGGCCTCCATTACAATCAGCAAGTTCCCTCCAAATCACCTGTTTGTGATGTCACCCACTCTTTGAACTCAAAAGTATTCAGGTAGTCAAGACACGGTTCATAAATATGTACGTACTCAGCGTTACAACTACTATCTGCATGATTTCCCACTTCATCTTATCACTCACTTGGGAAAGTATCCAATATGTTACTAATAATTTATTACTTTGAACTAGCTTGGCAGAAATGATTAGCACTTTCGAATTTGGAGATGAGCGTTCCTATTGACAAATTCTTGTGGCATTGAAAATACACCTCATTACTCCTTTACTTATGATTCATATGAGTACGTAGCAAGAAGAAAATTAAACTAAAATTAATGCAGGCGCAAATAAATGAGCAAACTAGCATTAGTAAACAACCCCTTTGCATTAGAGCTTTCCTCAAGCTGTTAATTTTAAATATTAAGGTATGGGCCTGGACGGTATTCATCCCAGCTGAAAAAACTTACAGATGAAAAAATTACAACATTTAAGAATTGCTAAAAATCAAGGTAATAGTTAATATGAAAAAAATAGCCTACCATTATGTAATGTAAGTACTCATTTTCTTTAACTTGGACCGAACTGGCTGCAAATAACCAAGACCCGTGCGAGTGCTGTCTTAGCTCTTTCCCTGTGTATTTATAAACATTACCCGAGGGTCTTTCCAAAGTAATGATTTGTAAATGCACTTTTCACGTTACCTCACTTAGTCCATGGCAATGACTACCACAAAAATATGCAGCTTGTAGGTATAAAGTATAAACAAAAAGTTAGATCTCAATATTAAAGCATTTGACGCCGTTTCAATTTGTGGATATAATTGCTACAGTACAT
>JAQFXU010002381.1:0-21197 GCA_034693705.1 Spatulosminthurus flaviceps
CAAAGTCTTAGGAGAGCTAATACCTTCTCAGGGTTAAAGTTCTGGCACAATTTATCACTACAATTTCCCCTTCTATTATAAATCCGTACATATTTTTTTACATGAGAATTCCCAATATGTCACCCAGGCTTTACATATAATTAGTAATAACTTTCTCAGTGAGTATTCCATCCATAACTTAGTTTCAGCTTCTCACACCAGAAATTCCCACTTCAAATACACTCCTCAGCTGTCAACATTATGGTTGAAGCCACCTGTAAAAAAAACTTCTTCTTCGTAATCGAATCCGAACAATATTCAATATTGCCCAGACACATTTGTGTCCGTAACATTTCACCAGGGGTTTTTCTCCAAGGTTCAATTCCGACACAAAAGCACGTTCCATTCCGCATGGTACATACGTAAATGGGAGGTACGGGAAAATGCTACAAATCCTCCATGTGTTCCACATAGTACAATAACGCTCGTTTCCTCTCTAAAGTTTTTATTATTTAAACGCACGGTATGGAGCAAGGTCAGTCTGGCTCTTTAGAGACTGGAACTGACAGAACTGGATTTCTCATTTAACATATACTTAAACAAATGGAGAGCGAAATTTCAAAAAAAGACTAACAAACCCATACTAAAAACACAAAATGACTAAATACTGTACTCTCAATATTTACAATGTACAAGTCTTCAGAAAATATTCATGGTAATTTTATGGACAGAAATTCTCAGTAATAATAATTATTATTCTTCTATTTCTTGTCGTATCATTAATAAGAGATGAGAAAAATATGAGTAAAAATTAGGAATGTGGAGGGAACAATAGGGAACAACAAGGGGCGGATGAAATGGCGTATTATAGGAAAAGTGTCGCAATCAAGGTATGCATCCGTGTGAGTGTGTGTGTGCATAGAAAGATACGTATTTTAGAAGAATGTATGAAGTTGGTGGGAAAGTAGACAAGGCTTTGACTCCGCTCTGATAAATAGATGAAAATAGAAAAATAGAAAAAATTCCCTCTACGGTGTAGGCATGTAGAATGGATTTTCATATTATTATCTCACGGCTGGCTAAGTATTGTACAGGAGGAGCTGAGTGAGTGAGTGACTGAGTGAGTGAGAGAAAGAGAGAAGGAGGAACTCTTGGTATTAGTAAAAGAGAACTGTGTGTGTGTGTATAATAGTGGTACGAGGATGTAGTACGCCAAGGAGTGTGTTCCAACATTTCCCATATAAAATAGTGCAGGTATCGATCTTTCACAATTCAGTGTTGGCTGGATGCAATAATTGGATTTGGTCTCACAGAGCCACTGCCACTCTGGTGCTTCTCATTCGAAACGAAACCCGAAAGTGAAGTAGTACTTATATTACTAGTACTGGAGTACCGTAAAGAAGTCAACTGGAATCCATAAAGTCTTACATTATACTTTAGTTAGATAGAGAGAGAGAGAAAACGCACCAATGTATGAACACTCTCTGCTCTTGGCTAAATCCATTCATTCTTATAGATATATTTCTCCTTTTACACAATATAACTACACCCTACCACTATACAGTCCCATATTAAAGTAAAAGTAAAACTTTGCAACTTGAATCACAATTCTATTTATTATCTATCCACCCATATGTCAACGTTATTTAGTAGGAGTAGTGTGGTGGAGACGGAAGGAAAAGTTGATTTGGACTTTTCATGTTTTTCTCTCTCCCTTATCCACGAAATTGTTTGCATTCTTACAGAGTCTTTTATACTATATATGAACGGAAGCGAGACTCCATATGAAGGAAAAGAACTTACAATTAGCTCTCTCAATCCCATCTGTACAGTTTTCATAATAACCTATCTATCAATCATAGTTGAAAAAACTTGAGCTTTTTTCTTGCCGAGTCCTTAAAAAATTGTCTCTTTGAAAATTTTCCCTGCCTTTTGAAAAAATCCTCTTGTTATTTAGAATTGACAGTCTCCAAGAAATATTTTATTTTCAGATAAAATCACTGAAACTAGTTCAGAGCTCGTGAGAACCTTGGAAATAAAGCAATTTCTCAGTTAAAGCTTCCTGGTTTCATTCTCCAATTGGCACTACTATATACGCAATTGTAATGTATATGACTAGCAATTATTTTTTTAATAATAACAATTGCCAGACAATTATTTCCTATCGACGTATAGACATATATGAAATTTCAACCAACATTATTTCATCAATTGGGATACTTTTGCAATTACATTCTTAACTATACATATTTACCATAGTCGAATAGACACACACACGTGCCTTTAAAAACCTGTCCGGCGGTGGAAGCTTTTCTATAACCTTCCCCATGGAATGTTAAGCTTTTCCATACTTTTGTGCAGCATATACATTGGAGAATAAATTTAAAATTCTAGACGATTTTTTCTCACGTAAATATAAAACCTTTCAGTGTGCATGGGTGGAGTACAAAGCCTATATGTTATGTGTATAATACATTTAACAATTTATAAGAGTAGGTTTGGTAACAAGCAAATTCTTATACAATTTCAATGCGAAAAATCCACGTTACTTTGACCTGCTCTGACTTTAACTCAAGCGCAAATGGAGATATGGCTTTAAGTAAAGTGCTAGTGTATCTTTTTTATTGGATAAAAATTGAAATTCATTATTTGTGATTGGGTCTCTCATGTTGCAGTGTGCAGGAGTATAAGAATTTATTGCTTTGTTTAAAATCCATATGTAATACACGTTAGTATAATGGGGGATGTTGAAGGAGAGGACCAGTGTCCTTGCTTAAGGTTGAGAGATTTATGTAGACATCTGACAATGGATGAGTGGTAGGAGCATTGCTATAGAATCCTACACCCTATGTGTGGTTAAGCTGACCGGAAGAGGAGCAGATAACTGACAGCATTTAATTAGCCTTGCTTCCAATGAAGTTGTCCCTAGCTCATAGTGTGTTCCACAATATGTATAGTAGAGGCAGAGGTCTGTGTATGTACTGAGCCTCAAAATACATACATATTTTCTAGAGCCATGCCATATGTAATGTACCATGCACTGCTACCGAGGAAACTTGACAAGGCAGTGGGCTGAAAGAGTGCATGTGGAAAACCAAGGGGAGAACTAACTGACTGAGAGAGAGAGAGAGCTGATAGAATCCCAGAAGCATCATGTAATAATAGCGTAACAAGGTTGCAATCCACCAACTGAGAGTTCCTCCCATTTTCCTTACTATACTACTACTACATACTTACGACTACGTACTACCACTGTTACATGCTACTACTATTTACTATACTACTGCATAGCCTTTATATAAGCTGGCCTCTCACTACACATTATAATATCTACAGTGATTCGTTTATATACAATAATGCAATAAAATAGGTAGGAAAAATGCAATGTAGAGGATTTCTCCTATTTCAATTTAGGTCTTAAAGGATATAATTGTAATGCTTCTACTACTAGTTCTACTACACATCGTATTCAATCTACTCTCCTCTGCATCATATGATATTTTTCTATATGTGCAAAAAACTATAAGGCTTGATCTATTCGTGGATAGGTATATAGCTTAACATATATCTTGATATTCTTGATGTAATCCTGTGGGCGTATGCACGTCGTCAGGTGAACACACACATACAAGGGAGAGAGCACATGTACGAACGTATAGGTTGAGTAGAGACGTGGCTTTAGTGCGAGCGTGCAAGTCAAAAACCTACATAGCCAATCGAATTTGCATCATTTCCTTCGTAATAGTCAGCTTTCACGTAGGCATTACATATATTGACTCCATTTGTCATTCCGCTCAAACTTGAATGGCACCCTTCGTTCTCATTTTAAACTCTCCAATGCAATGCCCCATTGTAGTTACATAGATTTTTACGCTACTCTCAATAAATACATTATCATTTGTAAGGATTTTCACTTTGTAAATACTCCTCGCATATGTACTCCTTTCATAAGGTTAATATTTCCCTGCCCTAGAATTCCCTATGCTTCAAGTGCAATCCTTCCTATTTGAACCCAATGAACCAGATTCTATTTTATTACCACTCGGCACACAGTACAATTTTAACGAGTGAATATTATTTAGACCTGAAAATGTAAATATTGGTGGAGTAGCTCTATTTTTTATTACTGTAAGTAGAAAATCTCTTAAGCATATAGTGAGGAAATGATAATTTAATAAGGAACATTTTTGTAAGATAAAGGGAGATTAAAAGCATTGGGAAAAGATAAGAGTGAGTAAAAATAGGTAAGAAAAAATATGAAGTGAGAAAATGCATTAGCTGTAAAGCATTTCTACAGATAGTCACATAGTCAGTCCACTCCATCTTTTCAAATCCAGTATGTACCTTTGAAGGAAAATGGTTGAAAAACAAATGAATGTGTGTCTATATAAACAACAGAACGAAATGCATTTAAAACTGAGGGACTCCTTGTACAAACAATTCCGCTGACAGAGAACTAAGTTTACAAATCATAATAATAAACAAGAAAAAATAAAACTTTAAACTTCTTTAAGCTCTACTCACATGAATTATCCTCGCACCAACAGAGTTTTACAGCTTAGGCAAAAACAATTTATTCTCGTTACTATTATTGAAGGCCTCTAATAACACAGCGCTTGTACTTTAGCTTGTGATTATAAATGGATTACAGGAAAGTGGAATAAAAATGGGGAGTAAATCCTTGATTGTGTTTGTGAAGTTATTGTAACCACAGAAGCTACAACGTACATTTTTTCATTATCTCATATACTACAGCTAATAATTTTGTACGGTAATTAGTACATAGCTCATTCATATAGTTATCCCTTGCAATTATTGCAATTCGCATTATTTCTGTACTTGATATCAGTGGTTTAAAAATGAACGTGTCTTCTGTACATTATAACTACTACGTGTGATATTTCTAGCTATAGAGCTCTCTGTCACATGAAAAGTGGCTCTTTTGAGACCAGAACATTTTTTGAGGTCATGGACAGTCATGAGTAGGTGATAATAACAAGGATGTAACTTAACCATAGAAACGATAGAAAAATATATATGAGAATTTAAAAGTATGAACGCAATTCAAGTTGGGAAAGTAGCTCCAGCTGACTGACTGAGACTGACTACTGAGGCCAAGTGAAGGATATTAGTATTACTTACTACCACCACTACTCACTACGTACTACCTCTACTACTACTACTCCCAGTGACACGCTACAAAAGTTACCATGCATGCTTTTTATGTACAAGTAACGTGTGTCTGTGTGTTTGTGTGTGTGCAGCATATGAATGACGTTGACGATTGCGGTCAGACTGCGTAAAACAAGCACTGTAGATAAATAAACACTCTTGGCTACATTTTTTCCTCCTAACTTTTGTTTTAATGACGCCATTATATACCTACGAGGATAAAAAAGACTCATACTATGAAGTTGCAATTAAAAAATGATATGTTCTCCCATTTCTTTCTTAAAATACTTTCCAACTAAATTAATTCTCTCTAATAACAGCTCTTTATTTAACAGAATTTTGGTATGAAAAATAAATTAGCACTCGATAATTTTTCAACATTTATCATTCACGTCTACACCACAATTTTCTTTCAAAATTGCTACTACTCTCATTTCTTCGATTTACATTCAAGGGCTTACAGTAAAAATGCATATCTAAAACAATTTAAAGCCCCAATTTTATTGAAAAATGGTATAGGAAAACTTAAATATTTTCAATGGTTCAACTTTTTAGAAAGGAATTTCTTTGGAAAAAAAATGGGAATAAAAATCGATCCAAGTTTGTGCATAGAGAGAGAGAGAGAGAGAAATCCATGTACATAAGCCTGCTGTTGTTAAACGAGTAAAAATTCTAGTTAATAATAATCAGTGGTAAGCCAGAGGCCAAGGGGAGGTGAATTTGGGAAGGAAGGAGGTACACACACACGGGAAGAAATCCGTCCATACATACCAAATTATAGAGCTACATATAAAAATGTATCTCTACACATTTATGTCTCAAAGCTACATAATGTATGAGGATGGTGAAGGGAAGAGATACAATTTCAGAATTTTTATACTTGCCATCCCTTGCCTATGTAGTATCTCCGCTTTGAATAGTAGTAATACTCCTTTTATGCATGATAATGTTTAATGTGTTGACTGTCAGGAGAGAATGGTTCACATTTCGTGAATAATTTATTCCGGATCACGATTTGCTATACACGTCCGTATATATAAGATCAATAAGTCCGAAATATTTGGGTGTCGTAGTCATGACTTGGCATCTTCCCTCCTTCTTTCTCATCTTTACCTCACATCATATTATTCTCAGATGCAGAATGCATAAGATACTCATATATAAACATGACGCAATGGCTCACTAGCATACAAACTAGCCCTAGTTAGCATGTAATTACATATAAACATCCTATTATTACTTGGTAAGTAAATCTGTGGGATTTGTGTAATTTTTTCCTTAAATCCTCAATCCTCAAAGGAAAGCTAAATATTTTTGTCACTTCTCTCTCCTACACCGAAAAGAAAACCAAAGGATTATCAAGATATCCCCTTATTATCAATTTCCCTTTTCTTGCACCGTCATCTCATCTCCTTTCCTCAATTTATTTTGACAACACAGAGGAAATCATAGGAGTGAAGTGTGAGATAAGAACTTGAGGAAACAAAAGCAAGTGGAACGTAGAACGTTGCATATTGTGTAGTGTGGTAAATATACAAAGTAACGTAATCAAATGCTATCAACTTCCCACAACATTATCGATACACGGAGATACATACTTTGCTAGTATTTCCTTTCTATCCAGAGTACAGTACTCCTGGGCTTATAATAATAGAAGAACCAGACCATGAACTAATCAAGTCTTGGAAGAATACCTACAAGACCAATAATAATGTAATGGTTTTGTTCACACTCATTCAAACAACCCCACCGAAATGTTTAGTCTTCATTGATCATCATCTATTTGTAGGAGATTCCTTTCAGCTCATAACAAAAGTATCGGGTAACACAATGCTATGTTAACATGCATATATCTACAAAACGACCATTTTACCTACACAAATAAATACTCACAACTCTCTTATGTACAAATACACACACACACACACACAAACACAACACAAACATACACATAAATAAAAGAGGGGAAATTCTGGAAACAAGGAGCTTTGGCTCGAACCTTCTTTTCAACACACACGCAATAGCATTGAAATACAAGTGCATAGAGAATGGAGCAATCAATAATCATCAAGGTATGTAGATTCTTGCCCTTTTTTTAGCATTTTTCCCTCTCTCTATTAAAATCATATCTATCTGAGCTCTCTATAATGTACATTATTTTTCACTAATTTTTTTTTCATTTTTTTCTCAACATATTTGCTCTCCCCACAATAACAAACATGTAATTTATGGATCCAGCGAAGGACAATTTGTGAGAGAGATTACGTCACATAACATAAATTTTTTTTGTTAATTTCCCTTGTACTTGAGAAACCACACATTAAATGTCCAATGGGTTCAGAAATATATACACTCGTCCATGGTGAAGCTCTCCATGGGTAGCAGGGATGATGCATGGGGTGAAACCAATCTGACTTTATGGATTTTTATGTATAAGTTTATACTCTCATCATTTGATATAAGTGTGTGTGAGAGGCTGGGAATGAATGTCATAAGAACTCGCTACTGTTACAAGAATTACTTTGATTGCAATTGCAGAATAAAGATAAAGCTAGAGAGATGTATGTTATGTATATTGTCTTAGGAATTTATGAGGATGATAGAAATATTGACAAGTAGAATAAGGGAAGAGGATTTGGGTTATGAAAAGGGAATTGTAATAAGCATTTGTTATAGAAATGACTCCTGTAGTAAGAGGAGTCTCGTCGCAATTAATGACTGGTGCAATTCATATGCGTTTTGGTTTATGCTCCCACAAAGTTTATGAAGCTCCATTGGTTACTACATATGTATGTGTGTGTGTATGTAGGGGGAAGGAAAGCTTTAATAGCTATATTGATAGACAGGATTTGTGAGTGGCGAGATGTGAGAGAGAGAGAGAGAGCACGGAGCAAGTTCATGGCGAAAAAGCAAAATGTTATGTGGAAAATATATAGTTTTTCTATCATTAAAGCAAGTATCTTTTACATATACTATTTTATCTATATATTTTCATAGGGAAAAGACAAGGGGGATAGAGGATATAGAATTTTTTCCATATATACACACACAGGGAGAAGAGGGTAACGAAGCAGCTTGAGTAACAACTTCCACTCTGAAGAACCCTTAATTCGGCTTGATGCTTACAGTTTGTAGTATTGGATTAGATGGGATCAAAAGAATAAAACCCATCTTTCTTGTACCGCTTGGGGCATTTAAGCGGAAATATTTCCATCATGAAATTCACAACCCGATTTCTGTCTCCCTCTCTTCTCTCTCTCTCTCTTTCTCTTTAGCCTTCCTCTATCTCTCCGATTTCATATTGTCACGATCTATATACACTAGCATCTGGCAACCAGTGACCTTCTAATAAGAGGCTTAATAGTAAATTTTACAACCTTTTCTTCTCGAAATACAATTATTTTTATTTTTATTTTTCAAGACCACCAAAATCAAACTACATTTTTTATACCTCCATACAAGTGCATCTCTCTCATTGCAAAAAGATTGCTTATATTATACACAATAATATACTCAACACAAAACACAGGGAAAATTTTCAATCAGCCAATTCAATCAACCTTGTGGTTTTAGCATGCATTAGAAACAGGAAAAATACATGTCAAAAAGTATGCATGATAACAAGTGCAATTTTGCCTTAAGGGAAAAACATATTTAAGACAAATAGTTTAGCATAAAATATGACATTTCTTTAGACTTCAATAGACTTAAAATGTAATCTGATATTTTCAAAGCTCTGTATTACAAACTACTTGAATACTGACAGATGGTATTTCATTTTTTTCCCTTGTATTTATTTACATAGGAAGCTACAACCTACCTATCTTAAAAAAAATTTATAGCAACATAAGAGTCAATTTTAAATGTATGGTGTGCAGCTACATATAGAAAATCGTAGGTAGCAAGGACTAAAGGGCATTTATAAATGCTTTGTTCATTCTTTTTCCTTCTCCTTGAAAGAGCCCAAGTAAAAGATACTTTTAAGATAGTAAATTTTTCGTTTTAGTTACTTAAGGCTATGTATAGTTTATATAGGATTTGAAGGAGCTTATTGGATCTTTTTCCCTTCAACTAACTACACAGTAACAGTAGTTTCATACACCATACACTATATGGTTACAGCAATGTCGTTTTTTTCTATATGGTTAATGTCAGTGGTTAATCCTGTATAAGGAAGGAAAACACCTGTGCCATAATAATATAATGATTTGTGATACAGTATAATAAAGTGTGGGGGTAGCTGTATAAAAATCCATGTAAAAATAAAATATGAGGAGCTTCCAGTAAAATGCATATATACATTAAATGTTGAAAGAGGAAACCGCAAGTAGAGCTTGCTCTTATCAAAGGGAATAATAATCACTTGACTAATTTGCATTGGTGAGTTGTAAAGATTCCTCCCATCATTTCTCGCTTGCTTTACTATCTAGTCTACTGCTACACTTCTATTCGTTATATCTTCTTCAGAGTAATCAGAGCTCATTGAGTGTAGAAATATAAAAATGCAGATGATAAAGTGCATGGTTAAATTACTTGTAGTCGTCGTAGTAATCCCGAGTATGCATACTTTAGTGATGTGAACACCACCACTCCACGTATAAGTCTACAAGTATCTATGTAAGGTATAATTGAGCTTAATCATAGAGGAAGAGAGAGTATATAGAAGCTTTGCCAAAAAATCCCTAGGATTTTCTCTTGGAGTGCTAAACCATTTGGGAATGTATGAGATAAAGTATGTATAAATGTGTGTGTGTGTGTGCAGGATTTGGGGTTAGGGATAATATAAGGGAGTTTTGGTGCCATAATATCAATTTATAATGGTGATCGTATAGGTTGTAACTTGCATTATTACATTTGTTGGAGCTATGCATTACTTACATGGTGGGATGGAAGAGATAAAATAGTGTGTGTTTGGAAGAGTGTCATAGAACATTGGAGCTATACTCCATTCCCTTTGCTTCTCTCTTGTCCTCTTCATTTCTGTCTCATCCTTTTGCCTTCTTCTTCTTCCTCTTCTTCTTCCTTCTCTTTACTTATGCAGAGACTTTTCCTCCTTACAGATACATACCTTCCTATTATGAATGTATTCTCTTATTTCCGACTACTACTATACTACAACATAGCGTTTAGTAATGGGAAAGAGAGGTGAGAGACTGGTGAATGTTGAATACTTAGATTACTTGTTGTTGTTCTTGTTGGTTGTTGTTGTTGGTAGTGGTGGAGAAAATGCGAGTAAAAAACATGTGGAACTTGATGAGCAATGTTACGAGGACGTGGGGAAGCATTCCGTGTTAATAGAACCATAGATATGCTTTTCCCTTCCAATTTAACCATCTTCCCTTCCTTCAGACTTCCCTCACATTATTATCATGTGAATACATACTCTTGCATAGGGAAATTTACATGCATTTATCAAACTATACCTTTCAGACGCAGCCATATCTTACACACACTACTGCCTCTGAATGAGCTTCTATTTATCCCCCTGCTCATGCATATATTGGCAAAGAAAAGGCAAAGGGTGGAAATTGAAACGTACGACAAACTTGAAATGCATATAGCTACATACACAAAAAGTGCATAGGACTCTATTCAATAACCTCTGGAAGATCTTCTTGTCATGATAACAATATTATATGTAATTTTAATCATGTACTTACACACTGCACCTTCCTATATACATTTGGAGAGACAAGGTAGAAACACATGTATTTACACGCATTTGGTTCACATTTTTGTCATCTGCATGCTTCTTATGGGATACCTTTGTTGAACGTGTGACTTTTGCGTATGAAGCTACACCTTTACTCTTGTTCCTATACGCTTCGCATGTATATATTCTATATAGACATTAAAAATCATGAGTGAGTTTAGTAGCTCCATTAGGTAAATTGACCATTGCACTGCACTGTGAAGCTTTCGATTTTGAGAGGCGAGATAAATTTTTTGAGAAAATGACATTTTTCTGTATTTACTAAACACGTGGAAATTAGAGTCTATAAAATAACAAAGTTTTGGTAAAGAAAAAGTTATTTAGTAAATAAGCTGAAAATTACGATCTCAAGAACTAAGAACATTTGAGGGTAAATGGCTATAATGAAAGCAATTGTGAAGCCAAAAGTCCTGACTATTCTTTTCTGAGTTGAACCTATTATTATAATACCGTAAGCTACGGATTTAAACCCACTTTAGGTCTACTCTGAGGGTTTCTTTCGTAGTACATACAATAGTATACACAATTGAGGTAAATATACTCGACATAAATGCATTGGAGAGACTATGTGCTCTGAGAACAGGACACGTAGTATGTTTGGTAGTTTTTTTGTAGTTATACCGGTTCAATGGAGGGTAAGATATAAAGGTAGAATATGTTGAACTCAATTGCTGTGGGCATGTTTAAAGCTACTAGAAGAGACTCAGACTGTATCACATACTGGTTACAAAGTATCCGAAGATTCCATAAGTGGACATTCAATTTCCACGGAGAGGTACATTCCCTGAGTGTGTGTACCTTTTAGTACCTGAGAGCATACAACTTGATAGAAGATTCTTACACGGTGACTACACATCCCATTGTATAGGTTTCCAGAGGAGAAGAGCAACTCACATAAATAGTGTGTGTGTGTGTGTTGTAGGAGAGGAGAAAAAGAAGAGAGAGAGAATCCTGTTCGAATGTGTTTCCAACACCATGAGCTAAGAAAATTGATCTCTGACACGTGTTAAGGATCCATGATTCGTAAGATGTTCATTGAGATAGTGGGAGCGGTGCGGCGGGACACTGAAACCGACACCAGCTCAATGAAAAATTCAATAATACGGTAACAACATCTGGACCATGACGAGGGGCCTTCATATGTTCCAATCTTTCCACCTTTCATGTTACTTCTTTAGCTCTACCTCCTATTTTCATACTTCTACAAAGTCTTCCAAAAATGACTTAAACAATTTGCGAGTACTTAATTTCACAAAATATTTGTTAACTTCCCATGAAATTTCTTTTGTAACTTTAGGATTCTTTTCTCTCTTCTTTGGCCCAACACTCACCCAAATCCTTGTCAAGAGTAATTGTTTCAGGGAATTACAATCAATTGTAATTTTTTTTACACATTGCTTCTTTGCAGTTACATTGAAACACAAAGATAATTGATTTGTAAGTTATTGCGAAAAATAAATAATGTATAATAGCATGATTCAAGGAGGAATAAAAGCACCATTTACGTTTTTTTCTTAAATTATACAAAAATAGAACAATTTTTTTGTGGATGAAAGGGAGAAAAAAGTCATTCAAATGGACATTGATTGTTTCTTATTGAGATTCTCTTTTGACTCTGGGCTCTCGGATGAGAGAAAAAAAATTAGAAAGGAAAAAGGTGATAAAGTGGCAGTTTTTACAAGGCATTAAATTCTGAATAAAAATACACGTCTGAATGAGGTTATCGTATTGTGGTTTCTTACTATATGGACGAGAGTGGGACAAAAAGGAAAGTATAAGTGCCAAGAGCTGAGTAACATCTACTCTAGCGTTATGTTCATTCTAATTGTGTAGGGACCATTCGTATAAGCTGAATAATATGTAATAATTACTGTAAATATACATGTATACATGCAATGAATTATTCCACTAAACTCCAACTGTATCCTTGGTATGTATATTCCATGACAGGGACGAGCTACTAATGTGCTCTTTATCTCTCTCTCTCTCTCTCTCTGAAAAAGCCTAGATGATCTTTCTAGAAGATAGAGGACGAAAGAGTAGTATATACATATAGTAAGTAAATGCATATAGTGCAGATTAGGTTTCTTCATCCATATCTTCATACATGTATAAATGGTAATGGACTAGCTTCTATGTAATAGCAAGTAATCACTTGACGTAGTCACAAGAGAATAGTGATTTATTCAAAGAAATGAATAAAAGGTTGCGAAATATTGATAAATCGTGGTTAACAACAGAGCAAGGTGTGTATTCTTGTTTTTTCTCTCTCCTCCTTGCTTACTTGCTCCTTTCAACTTCCACTATAACAATAAGCCTAGACTTTTACACGTGTACATAAACATTACTACTCTACGTGTAGAAGATTGTACTTTGCTTGTATTTGTAAACTCAAGGATCCCATGATTACGGTGCTAATTGATGAGTAAGCGTAGAGTCAATTATAGTTTAAGATCAACTTATAGTAATGATGTTGTAGTTGGAGCTTACCCATCTCACAGTAGATAATTATACACACGTGGTTATACTTTTATGCTATCGTTTCACTCCTATCCACTACCCATATGTACTTTTATGCATAAGAATGATGAAGAGCCGCTTAGAAGATGGTTGAACACACTTGCGCTTACCATGATAGTTTCAACTTGTATGGAGAAGAGTTCTCTTCTTACACCACCAATCTCCTCTGAGGACGTAGTCTGCTTAAGGAGCTTCACAAATGATTCAATTATTACTCGTCGCTAAATTCACATTTCATCACGGTTTAACAGCTTCAATTGTTTAAATGGCACGTATTTTATGGAGGGCTAAAGACTCTGTTGTTTTCATACCATTTTTGGTGTTATTTATTCCGAACAACATTATTCAGGATTTTGGTAATAATGACAAAAATAAAAGGCAACTCCACAGTTTTCCTGCCAGTAGTGTAGTGGTCAATTTTTAACATAACTTTTACGAAAATTGTGGGATTTTTTTTAGCTATAGCAGTATATATAGGGCACGCTTAATTGTATTCCAATTTTTAACATGTAATGACCCAATAAAGGACTTCGTGCTTGAAAGTACTAGTGAGAGTTTACTATATTATATTAATATAAAGGTCATCAATAGCCGTAGATAGCCGTTGATTTATAGAGACTAAAAGCTATTAGAGTTTTTATACATACATAAAATCGAAAGTGTAATAGCGGTAGCTTAATATAATTAGATCTGTATTATATAAATGACACTAAACTCAATACAAGTATATAATATGCTCCTATAAAACTATATTGTACAATAAGAATAAGAATTTGCTCCATTAAGAGGGCCAGCCTTAATAAATAAAGGATAATGTGGCGATTATTTGCAATGAAAAAATACTTTGATGTGAATCCTCCTTCCTCCTCATTGTGAAGTTACTCATTTTGAGCAAGGCCTTATAATGTAAAGGTGGGATGCGTACTTGCGTATAGATACGGACTGTGAAGAAGAAGAAGATCATGGACGTGTTTTTACTTGACGCTAATAATAAACGATCGAGCTGTACAAAAGAACACGTATGTAGTAAATACATGGTGGAAAGAAGAAAACGAAATCATATAGAATTTCCACACCACTATCTCTCTCTCTCTCTCTCTGTCGTAGGTGAAATGTTGTAGGTTTGAATTTTCTATCTCTCACACTATCCACACAATTTCCTATAGTATAAGGTTGGAACATAGAAATGAAGATATGCATGAGTAGAGTGGTCGAGAGGATGAGAGTGTAGGAGTAGTGTATGAGTATAAGTTGGCCGTAACTGGAGACAAATCTTGAAGAAGAAAATGGGATTTTATTCAAAGAGCTCTCGCGGTGCCGTTTTTCCGTTTCACCGCGAATTGGATGAGGATTTATGTGACCTTTATGTGGATTTTGCTGAGTCTTTATCGCTTGTGTTTGATGCGATCCGATCCGCTGATGGTTCCAGTTAGCTTTCATACAGCTCTTCATCCAACAACTTAAATCTACCATCTTTTGTATACCTTACCTTATAACTTTTTCCCTTTTTTTCATAGACACTCTCATAGACAAGCACACACCCAATGTTTTCAAGTGTGTATGACTCTTACAAAAGAGGAGGAGGAGGAGAAGGAGGACGGAGACAAAAAAAAGGAAAAGTCAAGCAAACTTTGTATAAATCTGGATTGGTTCTTTCTTGAGCATTACTACATACACACACACATATGTTGGGAGGTAAAAGGATTCATTTCTATCACACGTTCATTTTCTCCATCCAACTGACTCTCTAACGTTCCATATCAACTCTTTCCTAACAAGTGACTTTTTTTCACAGTATAAAAAGATTGTTTGAAAAAAAAATAAGAGAGCAAGGAAAAATTTTATACGCAAAAATATTCTTCCCATGCGATGCCATGGTGGAGAAAAAAAAGATCCCACACTCACTTTTTCCCTATATAACATCTCCAAATCCCGCGCACACCATTTTTACTGCTGCTTTTGCTTTGCTAGCCTTCAGCCAAATAATAATAATTAGCCTCTTTCCTCCTTTGTAGATTCTAGCCTTTAGTGTTCTTGAGAGAGACGCACATATAATATGTGAAAGAGGAACACAGAGCGGATAGAGGAAGAGTGGAAGTGCGGGTAGTAGAAGTTTTATGCGGGAAATTCGGAGAGCTCTTGATGGGTCGTCTTGAAAATGCTTGAGTTAAAATTCAGTGCAAGTTTTTGCGAGTCCTTAATATAATTTCACATTATTTATCCCTGACATTCTTTACTACAGTTTTGGGTCCATCGTACAAATAGAGCTTGCTTTAAGTACCATAACTGGCTGAGCTGCCGTACATGCAGATTTCCTTGGTAATGATCCGTATCTTATGTATGTACATAAATTTACACGTATATTAGACTAGCTTCGGCTCATACAGGCTTAACCCTAATATTTTCCCAGGGTTCCCCTTTTACAATTTATGTGAAGGTGAATTTTCTCCCCTAATTGTGTAATTGTGAAACTTGTCACTTGATCCTTGTGTGCATAGAGAAAGATACGTGGAAGAAATAGCTATACTTTTCAAAATTGGATTTCTTCCAATACTCAATAAGTTTTTTTTGCCGTACTTACACTTTCTTGTATAGGACACGCATTATTAATATTTTTAACTAGAGATGATTCAGCTAAACCAATAATGCAACAAGGTTTTTGGAACTTTCCCAGTTTTCCTAATTTCTACGTTTGCGTTTTGTGGAGAAGTAGATGGGATTTCCCTATAAATATGTTACACTTGTTATATAGTACATGGATTTATTTGGGAGGAGGGATTGGAAGTTTTTCATTATCACGTCCATCTTGACATGATTTTGAAAAAAACTTCAATTTCCAAAATAAAGCCGTTTTTTCTGTGAAAAAAATATAGGGATTTTATCATTTCAATGGAAAATCACTGAATTACATTCCTTTTGGTAGAAGAAAATATGGTGGACGCATTTATGTTGACGCAATATGCAAAAAAAAAAGAATTTTTTTTCGTTGTAAGTTTGCAAGAAAGAATAAGTGTACATTGGAATTTACATGTAAATAGTACAAAGGGAGATGGAGCTCCGTAAGTTGGGACATGGTGAGTCAAATCTCAAAGTAAATGTGCATGTGTGTGTGTATATAGTGATTTGGCCTTGAGCTCTTTGAATAAACTTTTGTCAAGTGGATTTACTTTCTTACAACTTCATATTATCTTTCCAATCCTCCATATTATCTAATAATGCATATGGTTACATCCAAGGTAAAGGATTTTCAATCTTCCTATGTATTTATATACGTAATATTATTTTTCACAGCATAACTTCATAGGATAAGGATTTGAATTTTTCTATAGAATTTATCCGTACATATCTATATTTTATCAAGCTAAAGAAAATTATGAGAAGTTCACTCAATGGAAAATATTTTCTCTAGAGGAAATAATATAAATACATAATTTATTGTAAAAAAATATGATTAACCTAATTTTTAGATTTTTTTGTTATTTACAAATTAGAAACTTGACTCTGCTAAAAGAAACAGAATACTTGGATGTGTTGAGCTAAAATAGTAGGTTGGGTTGAGAAAATTATTTGCAGCCTTCTCTATATATGTGAAATAGGTTGACATATTTAACCTTGCGAGGACTTCCATCCTTCTTTTTTTGTCCTCACGATTCACAATTTGTGCATGATTATTTTCTCTTACTATAGTATCTATTATATACTCAAGTCCATCTATTACTACTCTTGATGCGTCGTATGTTGTTTATCTTGAATGACAAGTTTGTACATAAGTGGCATGGGGAGTCGTTGTAGGTGCATTTGTTTTTTTAAATTTTATGTGTAATAATTTTCTCTCTGTATATCTTTTTGAGCTCCTGCTGCTACTATTGTGAGCTACTGTAAATTACTAGAAGGATCGTATATTTTATTAGTATGTGTAAGTATCTTGTAGTTTAAAATTGATGGGATGGCTTTCCGCTCAAAGTCAATTAATAACAATTGTTGGATCAAGGATGCTACACATGACAGTCTCTTTTTAATGGTGTAATATGAATGGTGCAAAAATATCCTAAGAATTTTCTTATATAGCTATACAAATGTATAGTGTTAAAATACGTTTGGTGTTAAAGCTATAAAAGTAACCAATGTAGTTGTGTGTGTGTGTGTGTGTGTGTGAGAGAGAGAGAGAGAGCAACATATATTTTATCTTATCTCCCTTGGATATTATTATTTCTGTAGGTATAATCATTTTCTCCCATATTTACACTCTACAAGGGTAAATATACGTACATGCAGTGAGCTCATGGGAATTTTACAGACGTCCGCTCTGCATACAGAGAAGGTCAGCATTATTTCCATGAGATAAGACCCTTTACGGTAACAAAAATCTTATTGCATACAAATGACCTTTATTATATTGAAACTTGTCCGATCAGTTAAGGAAAGCCGAGAGTCAATTGGATTTTCCAATCCATTTCAATGTTTTAAAGAATATGATGCTTTTTCAAATTATTTTCTTTCCTACAGTATATTATTCATGTATATAATTACATCATCAATTAAATAAGGAGCGTAAATACAGTAGTAGTAGTAGGATTATAAGAAAAGACCCGACATAAAAGAAAAAAGGGAAAAAATCACTTGAATTTTTTCTTCATCATATTTAACAAGCATCAAACGTGGAATCAGCAATGTTAGCACCCCCACCAGCCATAATTATTATATTCCTTTCCAGTAACAACTACTCCTGATTACTCTATAGCTCAACTCCAACGCAACTGGGTCTATGGGAGAGAACTCTGTGGGTTGGATACCCTCTCAAAGGATATTATATTATAGAATAGAACGTGCTCACACACAGTTTCATTTAAAACCCAAGCCGAACGTATCTATAGAGGAAAACGTGTGTGTAAATGCATATGTCTCCAAACATGCAGGCATGATGCCATGGTTCCGCCGGCACAAAATAATTCACAAGCTTGTGCAAAGGTTAAACTTTTACGTCAAGCTAAATTCTCACATTGACCACCGCCAACTCTGAGAATTTCATATGTTATTTTTTATCTCAACTTTAAAGGCTCACGAGTAAGTTGAAAGCCTCCAGAATTACTATTATCATCCATTTAAATAGAAAAAGCTTCATTTTCACATGTAGCAAGTTTTTAGCAAGCATTTATAAACTTTTCCCATACCCTCGCCTCTCCTATAGTAAAATGTTACCCAAAATTCAAGAAATAAGCAACTACAAATTTTCAAAACTCGTCTCTCTCTCTTTTTCCTCTCCAATAATAATGATTTTCTTTCTTATAAAAGGCACATTCGTTTTTTTATTGTTGAAAATCAACGTAGCTAAAGGGAAGCGCACTAACCGTGTGCGGTAAAAGGAGGAGAGTTTAAGCAAATAAAGGATTCTCCCTATCCATGAGCAGGCAACAGTTATGAGAACATTTCTAGAAAATACATAGATTCAGAGGAGCCTCGACCCTCCCGTAAACTCTAGACATTGACACCAAGAGTAGTGAAGAGCAATCTGTCCAACTCCATTTACAATTCCTATACCCTCGATAATACTTAATGCATACTAATATGCCTACACATGCTATCCATACACACACCCACAACTTTATGGCTTGAGCATTCACTCTTCTTCTGCTCCTATATCATCAGACATAACCAACCACACCACTATAGAGCTCTACACAGTATACAATACAAATCCACATATAGGGTCTTCAACATCACAACTGTATACTCTAAAGCTGTCCATTTAAATAGACATAAGGAAAATGTAGAGATACTACATTGACAGACACTACCATGGATATCAATATGTGTAATGTTAAAGTGGCTTGGATCATTCTGACGGGTTTTTACTCCACAATACATATATCCAAATTTCCTATATGTATATATATGTAACTCAAGTTGTTCAACCTAAAAGGTACACAAGTCCGTGGTAGAATACGTACTATGGTGCTATTTACTCTGACAGTATAGCCGAGGACGGAAAAGAGTCTCACGCAATATATTATTACACCAGGAGCAACATTTACGTATACGTAGAAGAAGAAAGTTCCAATTCCAATCCTCAATATATACAACGTTGTAAACTTATGCCTGGGCTAGTAGTAGTAGCTTATTCAGTCCTCCGATCTAATGCATGTACACTGTGGTGTAGGGCGAGTGCGAGCACACTTGTGAAAGTAGAACGTGTAGAACGGGAGGGGGAAGGCAGATGGTCTGTCTGTTGAGTTGTTCCACTGTGTTCCTCTCTCTCTCTCTCACTTGCTCTCTTGCTCCTACTACTATTACAGTTGTAGCAGGCTTTTCTTTCTTGTATCTCTCTCGTCTTATTATACACTATATCAGACTTGGAGTATTGCACTCCTATGTAATAGTATAACTATAGGATTTTCTATATCTATATATCTAGCTTATTTCTTTTTATACCCATGTTCAAGATTATGTTAGCTGGATTCTATCTATCTCTCTACACATGCCATAAACTCCAATACAGGTTATAAACTCCATGGTTTCGCTGTACTTTGGTATTAGTATGGATACACTTACAGTAGATACAGAGTTATATGTGAGGATTTCCAATCTCCACACACACACATACACACAAACACATTACATATATTTTAGAGGGGAGAAATATTTCTGTGTGAGCACACGCACCAATCCTTGTATAGCTACTTGGACCTATGTAAGATATGAATAACCAGCTCTTTTGAATCTTCTTCGTCTTCATCTTGGTATGCTCGGCAGTGGTAGGGGGAAATCCATATAAAAATATACTTACTCTCCACAACGAGTGTTTCTAAATCTTTTGCGTGTGGGTAAGTACATTAGATACTTAGCACCCATTCAAAGTTATTATGTCCTGCACGCCAAGCAAGGCAGGCAGAGGCAGACATAAGTTGTAGGGATAGCAATAAGTATCTATAAGTTTTGTGAAGACGAAGAAGGTCTTATTGCTACAAATTATTCTCTTCCCTTGAACATGACACATAATGCAAGTGATAAATGCATTGCTTGTGTTTTCCTAGTACTACTACGTTCAACCCTTGTAGTATGTTTCATGCTATATGTATTTATGGCTAAAGCAGCACACAGTTAGGATTATTTAATCATACATGAAACTTTCATCTGTGTAATCAGTGGCTTTTCAATAGATACACTAAACAATCAGTCAACACAACGGTAACGAATGTCTGTGTACTTAGAGGTATAATCAAATACCATATCATCAACACTGTAAATAAATTATTAACTTGTATTTTCCCTTTCTATAGGCATAGTAACTATACAATATAACCTGTATACATAGTAGTACTTAAGTCGTAAATAAGCTCATGTATAACTTCAAAGCTCCTCACTCGTGGTAGGAGTAGTAAATCAGAGCATCAGAAGAATAAATTCTAGGGAGTAAATTAACTCTCAACACATGATAAAAACATATTTGTGTAGGAATTATTGTTGTTGTTACAAAAGTAATAATTTCTCACATCTTTCCTCCATTCTGATGACTACTATCAAATCACGGCTATTGAAACAATAATAATTATTGTAAAAATTATCAAATGAGAAGAAGAAAAAAGAAATCTACCAATTTAGCATTGTATGCAGTAGCGCCTAGTATGTAGTGCATAAGTAATTCATAGGGTAATAAGATATAAAATGTACATAATGCTATTTTTCTCCAAACGCGAACTATAAAATACTTGGCTACATATTAAAATCCTTTCAAGCCCCAATGGAATTGAGTGAATGGAGTTGAAGGAAGAAAATTATAGAGATTCCCTTGAGATCTCAAATGCATTTGTGGCTT
>JAQFXU010002382.1:0-21193 GCA_034693705.1 Spatulosminthurus flaviceps
CTTTTGCACTTTAGCCGACGATATACAGTTATATTATGTATACATGAAAGAGATGAGGCGGAAGCTTATTTAACGTGTGGTTCCAGTTTAAGTATGCATACCTATACACTTTGAAGCAGTCTGTACAAGTCATAGAGTCCACTTCCTAGCCTGCTTACCCTACCCTGGTGCTCTGCGAAACTGTGGGAGATTTAAATTTTAAATGAGGAGTAGAAAATGTGTGTACGTGTGTACGTATAAAAAGTAAAAATAAACAGAAACGGAGAGAAACCAATATAATTTTTTTTACTTTATTATTAATTGGCAAACTTTGCGGCACAAGGATTTCCTCATCCCTGTGTTAATGCAAAAGTTTAGAGTTACTAAGTACATGGAGTAAAAATTTAGTTGTGACTTATGAAGTTAATTAAATCTGTAATGTGAGCTCGCTGTAGTTAGCGTTAATTATTGGGAGATTTTGATTCGTCAGTTGTGAATTGTGAACTTGGGCATCAGAAGGAGTGGAATAATATTTTATGTTGAAGTATAATTTGGAGGTGGAGCTGATCTTGGAAAGGATGAGAAATTAAGGTTGATGATCGTGAATTAGAAGAAATTGAATTATTTAATGACGATGAGTTTAATGTCGAGTGTACTCGGAGCATTTAGAAGCCTTAGGCTGGCTGATCCTTGTAGTAAATTAGCACAAGTTCAGATACAGCCGAGACGATGGAAGTTGAAGGAGCATGATAGAAGGTATTTAATTTCAACGAGTCCGAAAACTGACAGTGGGACTCAGGGAGAGAAGATTGCGCCGATTGAGTTCTTGAGGAGGTGAGGGTTTGATGTATATGAATAATTTGTTTCGAGTGTGTTTTGAGAAAGGAAGTAAATTGTAATTGTAGTTGGTTTTGGCTCTAGAGGGGATGAAATGTTTCCGGATGCAGACACTCCGATGCAGATCTTCGATGGAGTAGCATTTTCGGAGTTACCCATTGTACATATTAAGACGTCGAAGAATAATACGATTATTAGCGTGACGGATTATATGAATCAACCGATGGTGTATCATTCGTGTGGGTTGGAGGGATTTAAAAATGCGAGGAAAGGGACTAATGTGGCGGCTCAGGCGGCGGCGATTACCACGGCTCAGGTGAGTGGAGGGGGGATTGTGTAGGAAGGAAAGTTGGGGGTTGTAGTAATGTATGTATTTATGGGGTCCGAGTTTCATTCTTAATCTAAGAATTGCCCCTCGGAGGCACTTGAAGCCCGAGGCTTATCGTGCACTCCCCTATACCGTTACTGTTAGCTCGTGCAAAGTCTCTTAGTGGCCATGAGGTAGGCCACTAGAGACTTGTGCGGAGCTTCAGTGATGGTATGCCAAAATGCTATACCGTCGTGAAGGTAAACTAGTCTCTGGTTGATGTACAATGGGCACTCACACATGATGTGCTCCACTGTTTCATCGCCCAGCCCGCATTTACAGTCTGGGGAGTCTAGTTTCCCTATTTTGTGTAGATATTTATTTAATGGGCAAAAGCCCGTATAAATATAAGTTAGCAGTCGTGTTACCGTCCTTAGATTGCGCTTTGCTTGGGTTGTAGTAATGGTTTGGAAGGATACGAGTTATTGGGATTTTTTGTGTTGTTTTAGAAAGCTTTATCGAAGGGAGTCCAAACTGTACGAGTGAAGATTGATGGTTTGGGGCCGGGACGGATGAGCTCGGTCAAAGGACTTCAGATGGCGGGGCTGAAAATAATTTCTATTACGGATAGTACGCATATATCATGGCGTCCTCCTCGGCCTAGGAAAGCTAGGAGGTTGTAGTGAACAATTTCGGTGAATTAGAGGAGAAATTCGTTTTAGTTTCAGTTTTTTCTTATTAAACCAATAAATGGCAGTTGTTTAATAGGAAATGGAAACGGACAAGCAAACTTATTTATTGCCATCAAAAGTAACGCAGACTTAACATATTATTTTTTGGTATGGATAAAAAGTTTATTACTGATCGCTTTCGCGATCTGAGTAAACAATACCGCCTTGCAGTTTTCGGGGTAATTCTTCTGTGGAAGGTTTGAAGTCATCAAATAATTGTTTTGCAGCTCTGGTTAAATTATGATGTACCTCACGATACGTTTTTCCTTCATAGTAGTTTTTATAAATGATAAACCAAGCAGCCATAACTATAGCTTTGATGTTTGGACTTAATTCGTTATTAATTTTTATACCATAATAATCATACTCTGAGAAATTCGACATTTTTAGGTTTGCTAACTTCTTTGTTATAATTCCCAGAGCGCCTTGACCTCGGATCGACTGGTACTCAAAAATACAATCTTGAGATTTATCACAGCATTGTTGCTGAGGAAGTTTTTCGAATTGTATTAGTTCAGTGACATTCTCGTCGCATAATGATATGATTAAGGGTTGCCAGGGTAGTCTGCGGTGAGGAACCACGTATCCAACTCCTGATCCCAGAGGGCAGAAAATGTGGTACTTACTTCCTGTTTTAACCAGCTGCATAATTTCATTCCCATGGTAATCACAAATCGTGAAGGTTTTTTTCCGACATGATATGTCTTCAACGACACGATACAAAATGTGCCCGTGATGATTCAGAATATGGTAGTCGTTGGTTTTGGCCCAGGAAAATATACCTTTTTGTATTTCCACTCTATGAAAAAGAAATATACGATCCAGTGGAATCAAATGTTTCAGTCCATCATGATATATATCTTCGACGTGTTCAAATGTTGTGATTGAGTCGGCAGTATTTACTGAAACGGCATCTAAATCTGGTTTGTATACGCGCGCCCTCTCGTGTTTTTTGCGCCTTCCATAGTGGCGGTGCAGATGGACCAGGTAATCAGTACCTTTTCTCATTTCCATTTGCCAAAATGGGATTGGTGATCCCCTCTTCGTGAATTCTCTGGGATCTGATGCATACTCTGGTCGATCATCATTTTTTTCCTTCTTTACGATATCTGGCCTCGATTTCGAAACTTTCGCTAATTGCTTCTCTCGCGAAAATTCTCTGAACAGCCTCTGAAATTCCAGTCTTACTTGTGTCGGGGTTTTGGATATTCCGCCAAATTGACCTCGGGCATCATCAACTGGATGTATTTCCGATGTTCTTGCTCGCGTTATTGCAAACTCCTGGTTTGAACCGAATCTTATTTGCCTATTTTGGTACAGAGTTTCCACACTGTTCGCTTTCCCGCCTTTCTTGGGACCTGTGACAATTTTTATGGAACAATGTTCAAAAAGTTATTATTTCCTTTCACCATTTCCAGTTTTTACTCATTTTAAATTCTATCAATGCGATGGTTCTAAAATAAAAATCCAAGTTTTAGCCCGAATTCAGCTGAAAAAAGACTCACTTATTAAAAGAATAAGCTCTGAACTGGCTTCTTCATCTTGACCGGCTCTAGTGTACTTTTGCATCTTGGGTTCCGAAACAGAAGTGAAACCACGCTGTTGTTGCTGGTAAGTATAAAACGGTGATCTTTCTTCCAATTTATTTAGGGACGATTGTATTTCCACATCACTCAATTGTTCAATTTCGTGTTCTTCAAATTTCTCATTCTCTGAATTTACTACATACGGTTGTTTTAACCTTTGTAATTGTGCAAGTTCGGATTGATCCACTTTCTCTACCGCTGGTATTACCAACTTTGGTTGTAATTTTTCAAACTGTCCAATTCCTACAGATACCTCTCCAACATTCTCGCTTTGTTTTCTAAATATCTTTGGTTGTTTCGAAGTTGAATCTTCTTCGTAGATAGAACCCAAACCCAAACCCACAGATTTTTTGTTTTTTTGAAACCTATATGGCGAATATGGCGATTGTGATTCATCTTTGCGGTGGTGATGATGATGATGATGGTGTATGTGGTGCTCTCGGTGACGATCCTGGTGTTCAGTTCTTTCATTAGGCTCATGACGTTCATGGTGCTTATGATGTTTATGCCTATGGTGGTGTTGTACCCTTGAACTTCTTTGTATTATCTTCAAATTAGATGGTGGCATAGACTTTTTAGATGTTTCCATGTTTGCAAATATTATGAATTGATTTGTTACTTTTGTTACTGGCTGGTTATAACTTATAACCAGCACTGTACAGATACTGATTCACTGAAGCGAATTAAGATGCAAGATACAAGGAAGAAAAGTAAGTTGGTTGGTACTGCACAACAACAACAACTATTACTTACTAACTTACTACTCACAAGGAGAACTAAAAGACGCAAGTAAAAAAAAATAGTATCCTGGAGTTTCTTGTGAAGCTGCGTTATTTTGAATTATAGGATTTTTTAAATAATCACAAAAACAATAATTCCCTGATAACATTAAGGAATCATCATCTTCTATAATATCAATCTATCCTTGTCAAAATTTTAAATCTACAGTAACGATGGAAAGAACTATCCCGATGGGAAATTTTCCTGCACCTGCATAGCTATGCATAATTAATTGGCATAAATTATGTACAAATTGCAAATAATTATGTAAATAATTTGGAACGGTTTTTTCTTCATAAAGGTTTGTTATCCAATTATGCACATGTTATGCCCGATTGGGTAATAATCCTTTATGAAGAAAAAACCGTTCCAAATTATTTACATAATTATTTGCAATTTGTACATAATTTATAACAATTAATTATGCATAACTATGCAGGCGCAGGAAAATTTCCCGTCGGGACTGTACTTGCTTTTCGCTAAATTGCATCCCAATGATGCTGTGGCTTGGTTTCTGGACAAATGAAAATCACACCGGTTGACTTATCCAAGCAGACAAAATTGCCATTGCCACTGTGGTTTTTATTCTTCCTTTCTTAAGCCTTTCACAAAATGTATGATATGATCCATAATACGTAAGCTATAAAGCAGCTTTAATCTGTGTTTTACAGCTTTAAAATTGCATGCCATCAAAAATCCTCATATTAATAGCAACATTCCTCTTCCAATTCTCTCATTTCAGTTTCAGTCATTTTCACACAGACGGTACTATATTCAGTCAAATTTCCAACATTTTTCTCATGAAAATTAAAATAAATAATATTATTTCGTCGTCTTGATTTGTATTATTCTGCGTATCTAGTTGAATCTATATTTCTGCGGGAGTTCTTTGACGTAAATTAGAGTGAATACACGAGTGGAATTAGGGTACAATGCATTATGTCTCGACCTTAAATTCAAATATATTATGATACGAATTACCTCTAGGTTTTGAGCCATTTAAAGGACTAATTAAAAACGTTCTTTACGCTCTGACAGCACACAGCAAACAAATAAGGTTACGGGATCTACTTGGTTATTTTTGGAGCAATAAAACAGATCTGAAAAGGTACTAAACAGTATCACAGAACGGTAAGACAAATTTTTGCCGACTGTACTAACACCTTAAATAATATCTGAGTGAATCGGCTTCGTAACTTGCACACTGTAATCTCTTTCCTTTATAACTACTAACTTAATTTAAACAGAAATAGTGATTGCTGCCCTGAACCCACACTTCAATATCTTCGCCAGGCACGAAGAGATGTTTTTGTATTATTTTCTATGCTCAGTTATTTTTTGAAGGCAAAGTACATGATATGTGTATGTACTGAGGTTCAAATCTCATCTACCCGTTTCACATCAAGCTTCATCTCAACGCTTCCCTTAAGTTACAAATAATTTGATATACATAGCTAGTCATTTTGATAAAATATACTTAAATAATATTAAAATAATAATATATGGGCGATTCAAAGACAATGCATTCGTTTCTTGTTAAGAAAGATATTCTTGTAGTTATGACGTAGATTATTTTGGTTTGAACAATAAATTATCATATAGATAATGGAATTCTTGTGAATTAGGTTGAAGCTGTAGAATGTTTGGATATACTATTATTATTATTCGTTAAATGATATATAGGGCGGCATTCCAGTCTAATCTCACCAAGAGGGACAGATGTATCCAAGGCATAAAATACGTTGGCATTCGACGGAAATTTAAGTTCTTTGTGCGGAAGGATTTGGACCAGTTGATAATTTCGTGGGTCTTCCTCTTCTAACCCGAGTTTTTCTAGAGCTTGTGCTAATACTCTGGGAGTGTGATCTGAATTTCCCACCATCATGGATTTATACAGGACATCTCCTTTGGAAGGGGAAGAAACTTTTACTACTATGGTGGATTCCGGAATGTTTGATGAAAGACCGCTGCTATTGCCTGTGCTTCCAGTCACTCCATAAAGGATTGAACTTTCATTCGAACTTGGTATTGAGCCCTGCTTGAAAACCCATGAGCACAATTATAAATCTCTGAATTTTATTTTACATGTCTGATTTTTCGCTCTAGTTATTTCTGGACTATTTATCTTTTTTAAACTCACCTTGCGTTGATGCACAGAGTCGAGATTTTCAGAGGAAGAGTTTGAAGTAAATGAATCAGTTTTTCTATGACCTTTGAATGCATTTCTGTCTGGTTGAATTGAAAGCGACAGCTCATATGCTGATTTGTCATCCAAACAAACTAATGCACTGAACCAGCCAGTGAAGTAAGGGTCTTCCTCTAAGCGGTAGCCTTTAGCAGACCCTTGCAGCAGTTTTAGCTGTCAAAACAAACTCACTCATTACAAGTTGGACACAGGAATAATTTTAAACAATAGAGCAAAGTTAGAATAATTTTTATGTTTACCTGAGCTAGTATTTCAAATTCTTTGCGACGTTTTTCGAAATTAATTAAATTGCCATGAACATGATCGGGTAATGCAGAATCAATGAAGGTCAGATCCGTCAGGAATGTTCCTAAGTAAGGAATGGTTCCATTTGGAGTATCAATTTCAGCAGGAAATAGTTTTGTTGTACTTTGGGAACTTCGTAGAACACGGTTAAGAAATCGTTTCTCCTTTGGACTTTTGGTGGGGGTTGGGAATTTTGCGGTACCCTCTGTCTCCAGTAAAGTTCGTTGGGCCATGCGGTTGTTTTCTTCTGAAAATATTTGCGAAAGTTGCGAAAAAATCGCTAGCCTATCTTTTGCTATTAGTTGCCAAACTTTGGACAAGCGAAATACTGGGTTTGATTCAAGACCAGATACAATCGCTTTTAAGGATGAAAAGTTTTTGAGTTGCCTCAGCTCCTGCAAGATTCAATATTCATCGAAAAATTATACTGGAAAATCATTACTAACCATCGTTCAATATAAAAATTCTAAAAAAAGAGGAAAATCTTCAAAGAAAATAGTAGTACCTGAGCAATCTTTATCCATTTATCTAATGTTTTTGCACGACTTTGTATGCTTGCGGCGGGATCTAGTAATATTGTTGCCACTACTCTCCCCGATACTGCATTAAATTGCTCAACAGTTGCAGCTACAGTTGGACATCCACATCGCCTCTTCCACAAGCCTCCAAGACATTCCCAAACACGGAGACTTAGAAAGAGTTCCTACAATGTGCAAGACAAAAAATATTTTGTTAACATTAAACATCACACGTCTTAAGTGTGAAACAAAACATTTATTCCATAGTCATTCATTCAGCCAATAAAACTACATTTACCTTGTCACAGTAAGTTAATTGCTGCGCAAAATGTTGTTCAGGTATTGTATAAAGCGAGTAAGTTTTGATACAAACTGGCGAGTACGCTCGAAGAGAATGAACAGATGCGGCCTTCTTCATTTTCCTCCTCGACCTTAATTTATACTGAGTTTTTAATAACAAGGATTTTAGATTTTCCTCTTGTGCAAAGGGTAGAACAGTCTTGTGCAAACATTCAAAGCCCTCAGTTCCTAACTCGAAATCTTCGGGATAAGTATCCAACCAAACATTCAGTGCATCAAGCATTGCTCTGAAAAAAAATTACTTTACGATGTTAGTTTTTACAATTGCACCTTTCTCTTTCAAACAAGATGTTCTTCAATCAATTGAAAAATAATTTATACATGTCACAAATCCTTATACTTACTTGCTTAGAAACTCATCGGTGGACCCTCTATAAATTTTTATAATTTCATTCATTACTTCGGCCGGCGAAGCGAAGGTTCGGTACGTGGCCAAGAACACACTGAGATGCGTTGCCTATTTAAAAAAAACAATATATATATTTCAAAACATTCTCTCTCTAATAGCTCCACGAACATTACTAAATAGTAATAGAAATACAAAAACATCAATATTTACTACAAACGAATTTAAAAATTATGCAGTATACTTGATCAAAAACATTCCAAGTACCTGAATATCGGTATCATCATTTGCAATGGCTTCAATAACTTTGTTCAAGGAACCAGCCCGTAAAACTTTGAGCCTAACCGTCTCCCACATAAGATGTGCGATTTCCGCACTATCGTCAGGTCCATCTTCATTGAGCCCATTGCTGGAACCTTTCTTATCCCCTAATAAGTGGTTTCCTCTAGCCTGAACAATTTGTACAATTGACGAGGGTCGTTGGTAACGAACTTTTTTAAGAAAAATTCCCCATATTGCATCCACCTCTTTCTCTTCACCCCAATGCCTGCTATTTTCCTACAAAAAAGATCAATTCCAAAATTAATTATTACTGTTGTTGGAGTAAAGCACAAGAAAATGAGAGAACTATACAGTTTAAGCATAAAAAATTTTAGCTAAATAAATTACCACTGGTACAAGAGAACAGGATTCATCCGCATCCATGAATAATATTGTAGGAAAAATTCGTCTAAATTATATAACTACTTGCATGATGTCACCTTCACATTTTTCTCTTGTTTATTTGTCTTGATTGAACACACTTTCAAAATTATTATACTATTGGACAGAACTTTTTTCCAGACACTTTCTAATCAATAGGCACTCGACTGGACAGAAATTTTCTCACACAATGCACGTACACATTCACAGAAACCACTCAAGGTTACTTCCCATTGTAGCACAAAAACGCTCTAAATACTTTTCTGGAGAAAGCGCCTGGCGCCTGTATTCCCTAAATAATAATTATTACTGTTGTGCACACCACGGATCGATGTATATGGACGAATCATAAAAACACTCACAATCACAAACTAATGTTCCTTGAAAAATATTTGACAATGAATTTCTAAAGTATATTTTTGTACTCTTGGCTCGCTTATGGTTCGTTCCTTCCAATCCAATCCTCTTTACAGTAATAATGTTAGGTATGGAGTAAAAAGTTGATGCTCACTTAGAGAGATTCCCAAGCGTACCTACTCCTTACATCTCCAATCTGCATACCAATGACCTAATCAAGGATGAGGAAAAGTTACAAAGTAGGCTGCCAGGCCAGGCTTCGAGTTTACCTGTAAGTCAGTATATATACATCAAAGTTACATTATTATCATATATGACGGATGGTTACCAAAACATGAGCTATGTGCTAAATACATTTTTCAAGTAAATATTTGTTGACAGTGTTATCCGTACATATATGCTTACATACAAGGATTTCCTTCTAAAAATTTAAACACACACGTTACATATTTTTCTTCCGTCAATCTCTGTTCGAGTCTTTGGTTTCAAGCCACTTCATGATTGGTTTCACCTCTCACCATTTCAACAATATTGTCCGCAGTCAAATACACACACGTACGGCCTTTAGAAGATACAAGTACTAGACTAGTCGTGACACTTGTATTTTTTTACAACTTAATCACTACAATAACTGTATTGAAATCCGTTGTACTCACTCCCTTAAACAATCCAAAAAACATTGTTTGTAATAATAACAAACTTGAAATAAAAATAACTCGATACTTTTCAACGTTGGAATTTAGAGCACCAGAAGAAACAAGTCTTGGTCGAGGGAATGCAATTTTTTCAATGTATTAAAAAAGAGGAGTATTTAAATTCTTATGTGGTTATAAACCACACAAAATCACAAAGGAGCTCCTACATAGGTTTCACACGGAAATTCCTTATTTTGTTACACAGGTAAAGCTTGAGCATGTAAATATGTATATATAATTGAAGTCATGCACTTTTTTTTAGAAATACCACAATATTAAGTTGTAATCAATTACCATTGAGGTTACATTTGGCTGGACAAGCCAGTCCTATGCATTTAACTTGACTGACTATACAGAGATATGTGCAGGTAGGTAAGTTATTGTAGGCCAAGTAATTTCATGGTCACGGCAATGATAAATAAGAGTGCCAACAAAAATAACGAGAGAGAGTGAGTGAATGAGTGAGTGTACGTGTGTATGCGTAAACTATGTGTGATAAATGTATTGTGTAGAAAGGAACGTCACACCAAGAATTTTAGCACTAAAATTGTTCCGTGTTGTATTTTCTGCCTTCCTCCTCTCCCATCATATAGGTATAGCGTTTCCACTTATACTCACTCACAGTTGATTTTGAACAAGCGAACCCAATGATAAGGAAATGAATATCTTGTAATGTAATAATGCATGAAAAAGAGTATGGGATTTCACAAGACTCGTAGTCGTAGCTCACTGCTCAGCTCTGAGCTTGCTCAATAATTAAATGAAATAATTATTGTGATGATTGTGAATTGTAATGAGAATGAACATGCAAGAAGGCTTTTGGATATGTGGAAAGATCACCAAAAATTAGTTACATCCTTCCAAAAGAAATTGAATAGCTTGCACGAAAGAATTCACAATCACCTCTTCTCTGCTGCACACCATTCACATGAGCAAACATGAATCGTCTGTTATGATGATTCAATATACATGTATGTAGAAAATATAATAACTTATAGATTCAGTATTTAAATAACTGGAATATGAATACGAATGACTTGAATAGGTTCGATTCCGATTTACTTGCGTGAGATGTACTTATACACTTGCAGTATCTCTCTACCAAAAAGCTTTGCATTCACTTAATGTTGTTTATTATGCTTGGAATATTCCATGGAATACACAAGGCGGACGAAATCTATAGGGAGAAAGGGCATAAAAGTAAAGCTTTACACATACTCAAGGTATTGTAGAAGGTAGAAAAGTTTTACTATACAACATACATAATTATGGGAATGATTTTTTTTCTAACTGCAGCATTTATTTGTGTAGTATATACATATGTGTATGTGCTGGGGAGCAACGTCGATGCAATGCGGCTTGGCAGGTTTAAACTCTTAGTCTTTATATGGGAATGTATACTATTGTGAGGATGTGCTGGTGACTCTGTATACATGGCAAGTGTAATTTTTAAAGGGGTTGAAGAAAGTGGTGCCGCAGGCCGGCATGTATGTGTGTTCAGTGAAGTTGAAGAAAATTTGGGAGGAAAAAAATTCTTTTACGGAGGTTGAATGACCCTGACAATCAAACTAGGCAACTTCATATAGTCAATATACGGACTTTTGAGTCTTCTCTCATGCATTGCTGTTTTGTTGCAGTAGTAGTATATGTCAGAGAGTCGGAGACTGGAATAAAAGGAGGTAGTGAGAAGAGGTGCTCATTCACTTATGCCAGCTGATGATGAGACACTTGATAGAATATCTACTTGTTTTGTAAGATAGAGATAGAAAGAGAGAGAGAGAGAGATAGAGCGCAAAGCACATTCCATCTCTGCACCATGAACGATATTTCTTGTCCCATATGCATCCTTTTAAAAATCCACCTGCTAAACGAAGAAATAGTTGCTGAACAGGTATTCCTTTAATGATAATGGCTATCTTATACTGAAGCTTGTCTTAATAAATGTAACTTTTATTCACAAGAGGATCCGTTTGACAGTCGGGCTAAAGTATGGTGGTACATATTGTCAAGATATTCCACAACCGCGTGTTCAATGCTTTGACGCTTAAAGGTTCTTCAGAGCCTGCTTCTTCAGTTCTGCTAAATGAAATTATTTTAGTATTCAATGCAAGCAGCCTTGATTCTTACTTCTTGCTAAATGTTTTTTTTCTTTCTAAAGAAAACGAATTTCAATAGGAATCGATACATGCAGCTACCACATAAGGTGATAATGTTAAAGAATTGAGTAACTGATGATGGAGCGCCGTAGGTTGGTTAAAAGGTGGATGGAAGAAGAAGAATCATTCAAGCTCATTCAAGCTCATCTTTAACTCATGGCAGTTTCCAAAGTTTCTGTACATATGCACGTACAGTTGCATCCAAGCTTGTTAAATGAGACAATAGACCAAGAGTCTTGAATGTACGCAGTTAGCGTGTGTATTATTGGCAAATGGCGCATATACAGTGCTAATAATAATATTTGTTCGCAAAAGTTGTATGCATACGTATGTCAAATTGGCCTGAATTAATGTGCCAATTTGATGTTTTTATGAGGAAAGCTATGCTTGGGAATAATAGTGGGAACGTATCATGCACGTGCCAATTCTCGCAGGGAATTGTCACTTTTGCTATACAGAAAAAAAGTATTGTTCATGGCTGCAGTTTATACTGTAGAATATGTGTCGGGAAGAATTATTATAAGTATGATCGAATGTGGGGCTGTAATACATTCATTAAAAGGTAATTTGTGAGATAGCGCTAAGATTGAAAAGAAAGTCTGTTAACAAATTGATCCTAAATAATTTGTTTTAAATGAATGTATGTATTTATACGTAGGGGATGCAGGAAATGTGAATTGCTTGAGTGGAAGAGTCACATCTTGGTCGAATTGCTCAGGGTGAATCTTTGTCAATTTGTTGTTTCTTCATCATGGCAATAATAATAATGTTATTTAATTGTTACAAGTAACTCGTATTTTGCATGCAGTCAAGTCATTAAGTGCTTGATCATTTAAGTGGTTGGAATCATCAATGAAGACGAATTGAAATTATTTCTAAATTGAAATTACAGGATAGATACTTTTGCATATTCAAGTGTACATTGTGTGCGTGCGTGATTTCGAGGGGTGATGTATATGCAGGCACGGAAGGGGTGTGAGGTAGATGTTTTTGAAGATGCTTGCAGGACAATGTAATCGCAATTAGTAAACTTTTCTGATTTCTCATTATATAACCATTGGATTGATTTAATGAAAAAGATATGCACGAAGGATGAAAGAAAATGTAGTGGATTTTTGAATGAGAACAATTCAAATAATCTTGATGATTTATTGCATTTTTTAAACAGACAAAGATTTGTGCTGAGGAATAAGAACTCCACGAACATACCATATACCAGGAGAAGTTTTATCTTATGTAACCAAATGACTAACAGAGTAATCTTAGAATGAATGATAATGAAAGTTACTATCCTGAGATACCAAAAGATCCTCAGCTTTGATAACTACTTTTTTCCATAGGAACATATCTACCTTGTTGCAACCTTCCATTTTAGTTCCCTTAGTAAATTTTTTAAACTCCTACACAAATATACGAGCTCAATGAAAATGTATGGAACTAAAGTTGGATTACGAACCGATATCTAAAATTTAGGTAACTTAAAATAAGGTCCTTGTGGTGTGATGAGCAATACTAAGTCTACGGAACTAAAAAGTGAGTTTTTCAATTGATTTTTGATCTTTCAAGTCAATTCTTAACTGCAGAGTTTTCAATCTAAGGTTTATCTTCCATAACCACCACCACCACCACCATGACCACCATACGATAACTTGCCATAGCCTCCCTTTCCTCCTCCATAACCTCCTCCACCCTTTCCATAACCGCCGCCGCCGCCACCCCCGGAATATCCTGCAATAATTTTAAAGTTGTAAAAAAATCATTTTCATATTTAGTTACAACGTTAGGTAAATTTTACTACCTCCGTTATTTCCCCAGCCTCCCCAGCCCCCTGTTAACAAGAAAGATGGAATTTTTAAGTAGAAGTGTTATTGGAAATAATTTAAATTCTCTAGGCTAGAATGTGGGATTAAACATTTCTGTGAGGAGATCAGAGAAAAAACTTACACCCGCCTCCGCCTCCTCCGCCGTAACCACCACCGCCGCTGTATCCACCACCCCAACCACCTCCACCTTCAGCGAACATCAAGTAAACAGTCATTAAGCTTAGGATGATAATCTGTAAAAATCAAAAAATAATAATTTCATTAGATTGTGGATAAATATTATTTGTAGTGAAGCGAGCAGTATAATATATAAATATATATATACTATATACTACTATACTATATATAAGTATATATATATAAATAACTGTGATCATAATATTTCTTACCAAATGCTTCATCTTAATCAAATGGAGTTTCTCCTGTTATAAAAATGTCCAAAGGGAGGAATCAAATAAATGGGATTTTCTCAAAATAACAATGATACAATAGAGAAAGAGGAACCTCTAAAAATTCCGATATTAAGGAGTAAAATTTGTTTGAAAAGTGGAAATGAAATGATTGAAGGCATTCTATTTATACTCGAACCATACTTTCAATTTCAATAGTTTTTCCAGTCATCAGGCCTAGAAGGTGTGAAAATTCACGTTAGTTTCGGGTTTCAAGAGTTTCGCTGGAAATTCCACGTTTAAAGCAGGAAAAGACGTTGATATCCAGGTATATGTTGAAGAATGCTTGCGAATGTAAGATCTGCATGCTTGAAGCATAGCATAGGTACATCCATTTCAATATCACAAGAAAAGCTAAACACCTTGCTTCCGTGCAAAATAGATTTGTACCGACAGCCGATACCCAAGTAATTTCAACTGTGACTTTCTTAATCCCGGAATTGTTGGTCATGCATGACGAAAAATTCCAATGAAATGACGTCAGAAATAATGCAGCAATTTACAATGCCAAATGCTTCACATGTTAGTGTAGTGATTTTTATTTCTAAATCCATCACAGTTACGTTGGTTTTAAATACTTACTAACAAAACGAGCGCATACTTTATATAAAGCTTAAAAATATTGATTTCAATTTTACAACGTTACACAAAAACAGCATAACCTAAGATTTAACTTCTTGGCGTTCACCACACCAAGTACTCCACAAAAATAAAGTAGGGCTGACAAGTCGCAGTTGATAACCTATACAGCTTGGGTGATGGAACACAAAAAATACATCAATATATAATTACAAATACCAATGTAACACACAATGTGATTAATATGTAAAGTGCATTTCTATTAATTGTTCAGGCATTACTCAGAACTGTTCCTATATAGTAGCTACTCTTGATGGGTGAAGGACAAGTCAAATCAGAAAATCCAAGAGCGCATGGTTTCACTAGTGCAATTTTATCTCCAAACGTCTTCCTTGATATTATTTGTGAAAATAAATTACCACAATTTCCGTAATTCAGTATCTGCAAAAACATACACTCAAGTGAGCCTTCTTGCTCTAAGGAGAAGTACGATGTAATTGAATAACTAACTGATCACTTACTAAATTATTAATAAAGGTAAGATGATCATTAAACACATGCTTATATCAATGGGCAACATTATCTCCGGTGTAAGTTTTAGATACTAAAAAACAATACAATAGGAAATGGAAAATCATTCTAGCATGGAATATCGTTGCAAATACTTAATCATTAATTAACACTACTACAGTACACATGATGAACTTGAATGCATCAGTTTCGTGGTATTAATTTTATAATTATATACGACTTAATATAAGCTTAAATGTAAACTTATCTAGTAACTGCACTAAAAAATAATACAATTCTTGACTTCGTGTGTTAAATATTTTTTCTTGCTCGGGCGTGACGTTTTTTTTCTTTCAAGCGTACTAACCTTGAAAAGTGATCAATTTCCCCAATTTCTTTCAATGATTACATGTATTTTGTTGTCGAGTACCTTTGGACTGAAGTGTATTGCTACTGAATTAATTGTTGACAACATGCAATGATACAATGTATTTGGTTGTGGTCACCCTTTAATCTATTGAGACTCAGAGAAAATCTTGATTAGATTCACGATCACGAGTTTTTTCTAAAAGCACTTCTTCATCATCGTCTGTATCGTCATCGAAATAGACTATCTCCTTCAGAGTCTTTTTCTTCGCTCGACTGCCTCTCTTACTCACACCAGCCGTCAACCCTGACTCGGTCAATCTAAACGCACCATACACCCATGTAATCAAATTTTATTTCAACATCTTAAAATCTGGAAACCCATACAAACTCTTATTCTGTTATCAATACCAGTACTAAGAACTTACGCAACATCCATTTCAGTCTCATCGTCAGAGTCATGGGCCAGTTCCAGATAAGGATTATTAGGTGCTGGTCGAAACTAAAACAAATCGTAAAAACTTGTAAAGGATACATAATTCACATTAGATTTATATATGTAATAAGTTCTTATACTTGAAAATTATTACCTTGTAGCCGGTGAGGACAAAGAACATAAACGTTGTTAATTCTAGGAGCATATTGTCCAGCCATTCATACTGGAACGGTACGGTAATCTAATAGTAAGGAAATTTGAATAAATCATTTCAATCCACACGAAAGTCATACAGGCTAGATTGAGAAAGGATAAAATATTGTATCGTTACCCTAAGAAGTAAATTGACGATAATCCTCGTGAAATATATATAGCATACTACAATTATGTAGAAATGGCGAAACAGTTTTAGTTTTCTTAAATTCGTTGCGGCTTTTCCATCAGTACTTGAAGCCTCTTGTAAATGCCTAATAGACCTAGAATAAGTAAAAGGAATAAATGTTAAACAAAGCTGAATCGACAGTTCATTTAACATAGCGAGAATCCAATTGCAGATCTTACAAAGTGAGAACGATTTACATACCAAACAACAGGAAATAATATTGCCATGCAACATAACAGATCCACGGCAATGAATATAACTTTCCAAGTTGTGTGCGCAATTTCTCCTTCTTCAGACTCTTCTATTATAATTTCAGCTACATTAGCGAGTACCTGGTAAGTAAAAGGAAAAGTATTATTATGCACCAAGAGCAAATTGTGGTAAATGGTAAAGAGGCTTGAAACTTTGATAAAAGTTGACATACCTGCAACGGAATGACGATCATAAAAATTTTTTTGTCCTTATCAGACAACAAATGCTTAACAAAAGCATAGCCTGTGCCAATCAGGAGTATTGTAATAAACAGTAAAGCACCTTTCAACCTGCAGAAATTGAAAACCAATTATTTAAATATTGAATCTCTCAGATAGTTATTCAAAGAAAAAATCACTCCCGTAAATATCTACCAAAAGTCTACACCAACGGGCAAATGTTTTCGTGACAAGCCGATTTAAATAGGTGCACAACATCTACGTGTCCTGGTGTCCTCTCGTAAATACTGTCCGCCGAAAAAGCGTCACTTCTCATGCCTGCCCGTGATGAATACGCTTGTGCCATATTCTCATATCAAACGATAATTTGTAATTTGTGTTCTCGTGGGGGCTTTACTTACAAGTGTACGGTGTAATACAGCACAGCGAACCCCTCCACGTGAATCCCTTCCGTTTGGATGTAATGATAATTAATTGAATGGAAAAGTAGTGACAAGCTTTTTAGAAACACCAAAGCCCCCATCAGATAGTGAATTTTGAATACCGCAACTCCCGATTCACGTCTGAAAAATTAATGAATCGTATTAAAGTTAACAATGGTTTAACTAATGGATCGTAAATAAGCTGTTTATTATAACGAAAGGAGGGGTTTCGTTGTCATATTGTAACTTCAACGTACATACCATCATAACTTCTATTTTTAATCTTTACTCACTTGCTCTTTCGCAGAATAAAGACCCAGAAACACCCGGAAATGAAGAATATAATAGACATCATGAAATAGAGTGCAGGTAATGGCATTTCTCCAGCCGATAAGAAATTTTTTCCTTGATTTTCTTCAACGATGTAAACCTGGAAGATGGTTAAATTTGATAATAGTTCTCAGAAAAATATTGAAAATCTCGGAGACTTCCATATACTGGTTTGTAACTTACGTCCATGTCAACATTAGTACCATAAGCTAAGCAGTTGTGGAAGTAGAGGTTGTACAGTCCTTCCAATTCCTCCGAAGGAACGTACACAACAAACTACAATTAAAAATTTGAATTAAAATCCATAGTAGTATCGTAAATACAAGTATCAATTGCCAGCACACATAATCACTATCACTATACGTGCAAATACTTACACTGGTAGAGTACGAAACTCCTTGAGGATCAATCTTGCTAGTTAAAGGTAGCCTGAAGTTCTCACATGCATTTCCACTATCAAAATTTGCACTATCCAACGCCGGATCCCGAAAATACGTTTCTTCATTCTGGTCATCTTGATTTGCCACGACCTGCGGATTGTTTTCTTGGTTCTGGCCAACAGAACTAAACTTGTTTTTCGGAGAAACTTCCGCTCCAGATTTACTGTCAATAATAACGTTCCTACTCAGAGAATCCTTACTTTCCCCTCCTCTTGCTCCATTTTCTCTCCCTAATTTGGAATCAACCTCAGGTTGGACCGGAAGAGCTACTGGCTCTGGTTTTGGGCTCGCTGCAGTTTCAGATGGACTAGGTGGTTTCGGCATGTCACCTTAAATCATTATTATATCGTTATTATTTATTATATTATAATTCATCGATGTTTAGTATCTAAAGTAGGCAAAACTAACCACTAACTAAAGAAATATTTTCAAATTGGTTTTCCGCATCTCTATCTTTATCATGCTTACCATCTCCGTCCTGTCGTTCTAAAACACCTCGCCGATTCCTTTGAACTCCCATTCCACCGATACCGATAGCTCGAGGTCGACTACTTCTCAGCAAAGAAAGTGCAAACGGTAACTCTGATGTGTTGCGATATATCTGCAACTTTTCCATTCCTTTGCTGCAATTAACCCTCACCCTGCAAGTAAATTATTGATTTTAAATCCTAGAATTTAACGTCGGGCTCCAATTATCAATTAAAACAACATTGCACTCTAAAAGTAGTGTACTTAGTTGAACTAAAAATTATTTAAAATTAAAAGCTACATCTATTCCAAAACTTACACTCCGTTCTGAAAATCGAATATCAAAATAAGTCTTGTTTGCGGTTGACCACTTGCTTTTTTAGAAGCATCACTTAAAGCACAGTATGAGCTGTCTATATTTTGCGAGTACGGGTTAAGTCCATCACTTAAAGTCTGATCCACAGTGAAACCGATCTGCAATTATCGAGTACCACAATACAAATATTTGTTTTCAAAAGTCTCCCAAAACAAACTTAAATCCCTTCAATGCTATAGCCAATCATTTCAAAATCATAGTTCCAAATGCTAATCAATTATATCAAGAAACAAACTGTTCTTCACGAAGAGCATCTTACCAAACCCTTCCCCGTTCCCAGACTATTATTAGGTTTAATAATGAATTTCTCAAGCTGAACACTTAAAAACCCCTCCTTCAGGAATCCAAACGTGGAAATCTGAATGATATTCCGGGCATCATTCTATTCGGTAACACACACAAAAATCATTAATTTTACTATTTTTGTTCTACATCAATTTCCTATTCCTACATCTCTGATAAAATGCTCAAAACTTACATTTAACTCTAGGTGATGTTTCCGACAAGTAACTAGACTTGACCAAAATATTACACCTAAAATTAGTGTTATTACTACCCCACATCCCTTCATTCTGACATTAACTTTTTCAAACTTATGTTTAACGACAGTTCCACTTTAGCACTTTCCACCCTAAATCTCTGTCCACTTTTAATTTTTTCCCTTGAACTACACGCACAATTTGCTATTCTAATTTCATCATTATATTCCCAATGCAACAACTTGAGCGAATTCTACGAAACTTTCAAGATATAAAGCACAAAAATTAAGGTGTGAGCTTCTGTCACTGTTTTACCCGCACACTACTAATCGCAACACTCAAAACTAAAATCCCAAACAACGTTGATACTCATCCCCATCATGTGCATACGTCAACAGAGTTCTTCCACGCTCACATAGCTACTGATTTTGACAGGTAACCGTTCCAGTCTTCCAGTTTACTATAATTGTATTATTATTCTTTATTATACTTCCACAATTAATCCAATATTCAAATTTATTTTTGATACTGTTACACGTCCAATGTAGCAAACACTGTTAATTTAAAAACACTCCGGAGTCTGAACCTAAACTGTGTATGCCCAATGCCCACACACATTCAATATTGCAATGTAACTGTGTGCGAAGCGGTAATAAATTATTGTACCATTTATTTGAGACTTGAGAATACTGAATATAACTACATAATGTAGTCTACATTGCACAATAAAATCCAACTGAAGTGAATATTGTCACTAAAACTTCCTCCTAACTAAAAAGTAAATATGCAGAAGTTCTGTTCAACTTTATTATCAATGTCGGAACTGTTATTGGTGCGTAATAACTTAATCCTCGAAGTATTAACACCTGAAATTAAAGTCTGCAAATAATCCCGAGATGAGCCTATGGCCTATAGCTTGCTGCCTAATGGGTACGCATCTCAATTTAAATCGAAATAAAATTTTTGACTGCACTGCTTCGTTCAAATATTCCCTCACCAAATCATTGAGAGTATATAAAGATTGCAGGGGAGGAAAAAGCTTTATAGAATAAACTGAATAGAGTTTCGGGCTGTTACATTATGTATATTTTACATAGAATGGTATATACGTTTGCGATTTAAGAATTTCATCAGAACCTAACGGGCCTCGATTGCTCTCTATACTATATTCTACATTTAATTGCAAGTAGTGCAGACTTGCAGACTGTAGAGTGCAGACTTGGAGTTTTTTCATGAATCACGAGTATGCTGCGTACATGGAATGCATACATCTACATATTTGTGTTTCTAATAATGTGTTTAAAGGAAACCTTTAAATGCTCTCTGAAACGATTTAACACAGTTATCTCGACAATGTCGATAATGCGCAGGCTAGGTTGCGGTTAGTGTAAGATTTTAGAAATGTAATCTGCGGCATGAAGAAACCAAAGGCGCATAAAATGATGAGAGATGTTGTCCAAACCGCAACAACGTTAAATCAAATGAAAGGGTTGTCAGAGTTTGTGACTTGCCATTAAGGATTTCGTTAATCATGATGGAGAGCGTTATTGATGGTGGTTTAAAATGGAGAGATTGTCTCTATAGAGCTGTCCTGAAACATTTTACTCAATGCGCAAGCATGGAGGTGCTTATTAGTAAATATCAGCTAGATTGCTGGCGCCTGGTTTTGGTGGCGCAGGTGAAATAAGAAATGTTGAGTTTTAGAAACAATATAGGAGGACAAAATTGGAACTATGTAGGAAGGAACTATAGATATGGCGATACAGAGACATCTACGCAGTAAAGCTGGTTTCGCATAGCCCGAATTAGTCGCAGTCGCTAAGCGACTTCATCTCGAAATCCCTGTCGCATTTATCA